>PVHT020000012.1:1431519-1576069 GCA_004024745.2 Catagonus wagneri | reverse complement strand
ATTACCAACATTTATAGCAACATGGATGGACTTAGAAATTATCATGCAAAGTGAAACCAGTCAGACAATTAGACAGCAACACCCAATGATACCGTTTACATGTGGAAACTAAAAGACACAATGAACCTTCTTACAGAACAGACAATGACTCACAGACTTTGGAAAACCTTGGTTTTTCAAATAAGACAATCTGGGGGGGGGATGCACTGGGGGTTTGGGATACAAAATCTGTAAAACTGACTTGTGATGATTTATGCACACCTATAATTGAAATAAAATCCATTAAGAGAAAAAAAGAAAAAAAACTTAGGACCCACCCAACTAGGGTGACCGCTGGGGCCAAACATGCATAGCTGTATGCCACCTCCATTATCTTATCCTTTCTTCATTTTTTTCTTCCTTCTAAACCTTCCTTTCATTGAAATATATTGTGATTAAGCACAATTACAAAAGACCACAATATCTCCACTTTCGAGTTACAGTCTGTCTTGTTGCTGTCAAAACATGGTTGCAAACTATTTTTTTTTTCCTACAAAGAGCTTGAACATAGATTAAAATATAGAACTCAATTCAGAGAGAGGAAAATGAACCATTAGAATATGTTATAAAATAAAGCCTACAACAGGGCACAGCATGTAAGAGAACCAAGAGCCCACATGTTCTACAGGGGTAGGTAGGCCACATTTTAGGCACTTGTAAAGCATATTTCTAGGCAGCTCATAGAAGGATGGAAAATCCAACAACTGTACTGTCTTGCAGTTATCTTTGTGGAGGTGGCCTTTATATTACTTCCTTGGACAAACTTGAACTCACATCTGACTCTGGCGTTTATTAGTGGGCTAAGTTTGTTGCTGTTCTAACTTCTGAAGGCCCCTGTTTTCTGTAACATCCTCAAAAATCACACATGGGGGTTTGAATAAAATAACATAGATGTATTACTTAACATAACACTGGGCATATGTTAAGATTTCACACGTAGCATATTTTTAAGTTCCTTCCAAAAAGTCCCTTCAGAGGGGACTGCAAAGTTAAAAGTTGAAGAACCTTTAGTGAAGTCTTGTGATCATCTATCTATACCATTGTATGTCAAAATGTATTAATAACAGACTAAACCGGTCTATTTCGTGCTTGAATTTGACATCACGGGGTTTTACTGTTGTTAATATTGAGGTCTTAGCATCTACAGATCTGTCTCCCTCACATTCCGTCTCACACCCCAACTTGCGCAGTGCTTCCACAATTTGGAACTTTGTAGAGAAAGTTTCGATCCTGGCAATGACGAAGGAGAGGCAGAGATACTATTGCTATGTAGTGGGCAGATCCAAAGATGTAAAACATCCAGCATGACCCAAAACAATCTCTCACAATGAAGAATTAGCCCACCTACGCACCTCCTACATAACTTCCCAATGCCCCACTAGACACTTACTAGAGGAAAAACTTGTTCATCATTAACTCAGCCTAGAACCGAAATTCTGTGGCATATAAAAACAAACAATCATTCAGTGAGAATATAAATGAATTTTCCAGGAATACAACGGCCAGATAAATCAAGGCACAGCTAGCTCTACGCTATTTCATTCTAAACCGTATCAAGAATTGTTTCTCACACCAGAAAATCATGACAAAGTGACTTAGTGAAACCAAGTGGCCAATACAACACATTCTATTGGTCTGCTTTTGTCACAGACCCACTGTGCGTCCACACATAGGTGTAAGTTCTGACTTCTTTGATATGTCTCCTAATATGGTTGTCTGAATGTTTTAACATACAAATGCCTATTTTATTTTACATCGTTTTCCTTTGGGGCTATATTATCAATTCCTTTAATTTATGTGAGTGGTAGGTTGTATGTCTATGTACTCAGGCTAAGAGGATGTTACAAAATATTTGCTATTGAAAGGGTAGCACTGGGCCTACCAGGACTGTGAAAGATGCCATGCCTCTTTGCTCCAGGTGATGTGAATTGGTCATTATCACCACCATTACACAATCACTGGGTTTTCAGCCTGGACACTTCTGTTAGACTTTTCTTCTAGAAAAGCCATGCCTTCTCATCCATGCCTGAAAGTTTGACAAGATGCTAAAAAGTCAAGGTCAAAATTTCATCTGATTGTGTTGGCTGGGACTGGGCCTTTGCACATTAGAAAGTTTGCTGATAAGACTGAAAAGATTCCCCAGTCTCCTACTGCCACACGTGTTTGACTGGATCATTTGTCTCCATTCTGAACCTCAGTCAAGACTACAATAAAAGAGCCCATATTTGATTCTAGAGGTTACACTCCTGAGGACCTTTCAGTTGAACAAAAAGAAAGCACGTGCAAACACATGCATATATCACAATGTCTTTTGCTTATGCATATCTCTTATGAATATGTTTTTTGAGAAGAGGCAAAGCAGATATTTGGGGAGATAAAACAGATGTTTTCCCGTATTCTAACTGACAAACTACCAAAACAAGAAAGGTTAAACTTACCCATAAACTTGCTAGGACTTTAAGTCTCAGATTCTCCATGGTGTGGAAAGCTACAGAGCACTAAAAAGTATACATTTGTTCCTATTTTACATGAACAATAAGAATGAATATATAGAATTGAACTAAGACTTGACTTTTGCTTTCTATGAATTTGGATATTTTCATTGATCCAACAGAAGGGAAAAGGCAAAATACCTAGTTTTTTGATAACACAAGGAGTTGATAAGATAAGGAAATGTATCCCTTAAAAAAAAAGAAGAACCAATTACTATATTTCTAGAAGACAACCCAAATCCTCTGTCCAGGAAATAAAACACCTCCCAAGCTGCTCTGAAACCTGAGTTTTTCAAGGAGAGTTTTTCTAAGCAGTTGACCAGAGATGAAACCCCAAAGATTAGCAGTCAAAGAAGGAGGCCCAGATGCAGATTCAAGAGGACATGGAGGCTATTACATAAATCACAACACAAGGGTCCACCAGGCTGAATAAGGGCCCCAAATCTAGTTTCTCCAAGCCTCCAAAACCAGTATTTTTCCAGAGAAGGCACTGGTGTTTCCAATCCAGTGTGGAATAAAATGGAGGAGAAAAAAATATCTTAACATTTTCTGAGCAATTAATATGAACAGAAGGAAAAAATAGCAATTGTCCCCATTGAAACAGTAACACCTCCATGCCTTCAGCCATTTGAATCAGATTGTTTGCATTAATAAGGCATTAGGCTTCCCCCACCCTTTTTTTTTTTTTAATTGTCAAATGCCAATGCTAGTTATTCAGCGTTCTACATTTGCACATGAAATTCAGGGCAATGAAGCTGACAAAATGTAATTTACTTGCATTAAAATGTGCCAGATCCACGATTTACTTTACCAGCCTTTCAGGCAGGATTTCACATTTGGTGGCCTTTCTGAATGGCCGGAAGGCTGGACAACTTCCATGGGCCACAAACAGCCAGGGCATGGCAGGTGGGCAGCCACAGGAGCAGGTGGCAAGGTCATTGATAACACAAAAGATTTTTCCAGAAGCAAAGGAACAATACTGCTATCAATTCCAAACAAATGCCAAAGCTCTCCTAAGTAGTACTTCACCTTTCCCACAGATATCTTAAAATTAATGCACATCTATAAAAAGAATAAAACATACAGGTTTAGTCATCCCTAGAAAACATAACAAGTTCAGAAAATATTCACTAGAGCATAGAACTTACAGAGAGCTAAGTTCAACATCAGAAAAATAACTAAATGTATAAAACGTTTCATCATCATGATGGAGACTTTTTGAAATGGAAAAGAGAGAAAAAAATAAGTCAGAGAACACACAGGAAAGGCACTGCTAAGTGTAGGTATTTGGGGCAAGATTTTCCATACATATAAAATAGTATTGTGTTAAAAACTGCTTTATAAGATTTATGTTCAAGGTTACCTATCAAGACATTATTTATAATACTAAGAAATGTGCAAGAAAATAAATGCCCAATAACAGGGAATGAGCTCAATAGATTATGGTGCATCCATACTATTGAACCATTAAAAAATTGTGTTGCAAAAGTGTATCCAATAACATGAGGAGATGTTCCTGATATAACCTTAAATTTAAAAAGAGGTTTACAAAAAAAGTATGTACATTTTGATCCTGATATCATAACCTGCACAAAAGCATATGTAAGGATGGGGAGGGGGGGAGAAAGCTATATATATACTCTTTAACATTAGCAGTGATTATGTATCAGTGGTGGGATTACATTTTATATTTATTTTGTGTGCTATTCCACAGTTTTTAAAAATATTTTACTCTAAACGTGTATTACCTTGATAATAAAAATGATAACATAAAATTTTAAATTGCCTTGTTTCTGAAAAATGCAGTAGGATAGTAGCAGTTCTTTAGCATTCACATTTAATTCCTTTCAACCAAATCTCCCCAGATTGGCAAGGACAAAAAAAAGGTTCATTCTCAGGGGATCTCAGGGGATCTGGATCAAGAATGGGATGAATAGGTATCCTCTGCTCCAAAAGAAAATTTGCCGGTCTTTGAGATTCACATTTAAGATATATTTCCTGCACCGAAATAAACCAGCATCTGATTTTTAAGGAATTAGGACAAATCCATTTCCAAATGCCTATAACATCTGTAAATATATCTTTAACAATTAGCAGAATTTTCATTTTCAGAAGGTATTCAAACTATTTAAAGGTGTCACGGCATACTCAGAAATGTCCTCACCCTTTGGAAAGCTCGTGATCCTATCTTGACCAACCCACCTTCTGTCCCCACCTAATGAAAACAGTAAAGTCTGCAACAAAGACTGCACTTACAGACTGAGAGGAAAAGTGAAATAAACCCAAAAGCTCTATAAGGCATCTGGAATAAAGTTTTCCATGACCATTGTTGTTTCAATAGAGCTGAATGTAGCTGTGGTCAGCTGGTCAAGAACAAATGTCCAGCTATGAATGAACTCAAGCCCAGAAGCCCTTTAGTTGTGACCAATCAGAGCAGCACAGACAACGAATGTGTCATCAGCAGAAGACAGAAAACTCAGCAAGAGCCTTTCCTACCAATTAAAGGTAGTCGATATTGATTATCTGAGGGATTTCCATGCTCAGGAAGCAAATTAGAAACTCAATACCTGAACTATTCCTAAATGCAGTTATCAACTTTAGAGTTTTATCTCATAAAACCAATTCAGCTTAGAGTTTAATTCTATTAAATTAGGGCTTAGAAATAAGATTTGTTCTAGAATGAATGCATCATTAGTTTTAAAATGCAATATACTGAAACCCAAAATGTGCTGTTACAGTTTGAAGAATAAATGAGTAAAGATGGCATCTAAATGCACTTCTCCCTAAATATATTTATCAGTCAAAAAAGCGATGGTTCATGAAGACACTGAGTCTTCTGGTAGAATGGACAGGTCTCCTCTCTTGAGCATAATATAACCCCACGGGTTCCACTTCTTTACTCAAGTTTTCCCTTTGTTCTTAGACTTCTTTATTTCAACAAACAACAAAAATTTTTTGAAGGGGGGGTGAGAGGGCAGAATATTTTCCTTGATATGCAAGGAAAATACAATGAAACCTCATGCACCTTGGGCCACCTACTTCAAAACAAAGATGCTAATACAGAAACTCTCAACAGAACTGCCCGAGGCTGTGCAAGTTTTAAATATGCTGCACCAGGGGTTTTGTTCTGCACTTGATAAAAATAAGAGAGAGTCCATCAAGACTTTCCTTCCATGCATGGTCAGGAACAGGAGGGTCCCCTGTCCCATGGTATATGCCGTTCACTTTTGGTATCTTGCAGAATTGAATCTATGTCTCTGATAAGCCCAGCAAAGGGGCCTGTCCTGCGATGCCTGCCTCCCCACACACAGGAGGGTTTAGGTATCCTACACAGGCAAAGTTCAATGGGTGCAAATCCAGTAACAGTGATGTTAGAACTGAGAATGAGAAATAAAATCGAAGGAGACTCAGACCCTGTCAAAGAGGCCCTCAGAGAGCCTGAATACGGAGGGATCCACCAGGAGTTCCCACTGTAGCACAACAGGATCAGCAGCGTCTTGGGAGTACTGGGACACAGGTTCCAGCCCTGGCGCGGCACAGCGGGTTAAGGATCTGGCATTGCCACAGTTGCGGTTTAGGTGGCAACTGCTGCTTGGATCTGATCCCTGGCCTAGGAACTCCACGTGCCATGGAGTGGCCAAAAAAGAAAAAAAAGAGAGAGAAAGAAATATGCACCCTCTGGGGAGAAGAGCTCTTGATCTTGATAGAGTCTTAGATGCTCTGAGGACAACTGGCCATTCCCGCTGGCAACAATGGCTAAAGTTGGGGTTTTTAAGCAACGAAATGACATTTGCCATTTTGAAGGGAAGTGACTATGTTTTTATGAACTGCGCTATATCACCCTGTATTTTAGGACCCTCTATTGCATTATTATGCCCTCCCAAAATCCTGGCATACATTGTCTCACTCACTGTAAAAGCAGACCAGAGTCATAGGGTCTGGTAAACTGATGACATGTGGCTTAATCTGGCATTTGGATTTGGGAGGAATAAGTCAACATTAAAATTTTCAATGTACAAAAATACAAAGTTATCACAAAGGATGTCCAGGGAGCTTCAGCTAGTGGGAGGTGAGCACAGCTTGGTCTGGCTTTAATACATGGTTTTCAGATGGACTGTCTCCAGATGACGGGACTCTCAGCTTCATAATAATCCAACACTTTCAGAAAATTACAGTGCAGATAAGACGGGAAAAAATGGAAGCTCAAACCTGATTCTGACCCAGCTTTTCCCAGCTGAACTAACCATTCTCAATTATCTACTCTTCCGTTTCAGCTCTTATTTGTGTAAACTCTATTCATCTATTGAAAAGACAAAACAAAAATAAAACCCACAGGAAGACAAGGAGAGTATAAATCTCCATCTTTTCTCCAGAGACGAACGGTTGAACAGCTAACCATGAGGAAATATTTCCTAATTTCCACCCAAGAAGAGGAATTATGTTCCAAGATTCCCTAAGGACCACTTGAAGGTCCCATCAGAGGACCAAAATCCCCTGTTATCTAAAATAAGGTCTGGGAATGTCCCAAAGCTCCTACTTTCTAAAATGATAAATATTGCCCAGCGAAATGGTAAAAGAGCATCGCTAGACTTAAACCGTGTTATCTTTACCATGCTACAGTCAGAGAGTCGAAATTCATTTAATTTTATAAATCAAAGCCTGTATGACCAACTCAAACCTCAGATGTCCTCACTAGAGAAAGAAGCAGCCCTCTCCCCCCTCAACATTTTCTATCTCTCTGCATATCAACCACCTGGCACAGGGGAGGGAAATTCAAATGGAGAGTCTGGGTGGGATGAATGGGAAGGCTGGGGCTAGTAGATGCAAACTATTACATTCGGAATGCAGACGCAAAGAGGTTCTACTGTACAGCACAGGAAACATACTCAAACTCTCAAAACAGAAAATGGTATGAAAAAAAAAGGAATGTGCATGTATCTCTTGGTCACTTTGCTATACAACAGAAATTGAAGAAACACTGTAAGTCAGCGATACTTCAATAAATAAAAAATAAATGTAACAAAAGAGAGTCTGCAAACCATTGTGTAGATGTGTGACCTTGAGAAAATCATTTCACTTCTCCAGCAAGCCCTTTTCTTCACTCTGGAATGATCGAGTAGGGCATCTCCCAGCTCAGCCTTGCTCTTGTCCCTGGACATTACAACGCTACTGATTTAAAAATTAGCTAAGAACTCAAGAGAAAGGCGATGACAAGAAAGCAAAAACAATACCACCAAAGCCAAAAGCCAAGGAAGAGAATAATGCTCTCTGCTGGCAAATAGAGCGAGACACAGGGAGAAGTGGCACAAGAGCACTCAGGCTCAAGGACCAAAGTGCTTCCCTGTTAAGCAAGTCTCACAGAAAACTCACACAACGTCAGCAAGTTGCACTCTGGTTCAGACCCTTTTAAAAGGTAGCCCTGTGCTGTTTATGTGGGAGCATGAAGGCAAGGAAAAGCGTCCCACTGCGTGTCTTTTTCATGCGGCAGGGGTGGCCCTTAGACAAACACCAACAGACAGGAACGGCTAATTTAAAAAATAAAATGCAAAGACCTGTGGCCTGGTTCAAATTGAGTCTGACAGTGAAGGTCACAACAACTTTTCACTTTTGTTTAAAGATACCGCCTTGATCACTGCCAGACAAAAACACAACAGTCAAGAGGGATCTCGTATTAGACCAAGATCACGCTGAAGAGGGTTTCTTCTTCTAAAAGCTTTCTTCCTTTTCCAGATTAAAGAAAAAAAATTGGTGAATTATCAAATTACTAGCATCTCAAAAAATGAGAAATACAGTTTTTCCCAAAGTCTATTGCAAGTGACTGTAATCAAAATTTCCCACGCACTGCCTTTGGAAGGCTCTCTGCATTCCTTCCTTTCTTGTAACTTTTCAAACAGTTCCATTCCATTTTTGCTCTTGTCTTCCTTCTCTCCTTCACATTTTTCGGTAGTGTGGGTTTTGTTTCCGTTTTTGTTTTGATGTTAAAGGGTTTTTTTATTGGGGGAGGGGGGCTTTTTGTTTTGTTTTCTAATTTTTCTAGTTCTGCCAATCACAAGAAGTGGTAAAACACTCAAGTTTTAAAAAAATTGTTCAAACCAGTTGTAAGATTCATTGTCTGTAAAGAAAATTACTTTGGCCTCCAACATGTGTTTTCAATACAAATGCATCACATAAAAAGTAAAAAGACCTCTTGTCTAATATGGCAATTCTCATGGAGCCATTTTGGTCTTTATAGAAAGATCTCACTTATATCTTGGTGGAAAAAAAAAAAGTGAAACAAAGCAGACTCTGCACCTTCCTCAGGCCTGTTTTATATTTCTCCCATGCTGTCTCCTAAAGACACTAGCACTTGATAAAAGTTTGGGCCTTTTTGGTGCAGAACTCTGCTTGTCATTTCTTTGGAAGCGATTAAAGACATTAGCGCAGCTTCACCGTAAAAGCCTGAACCACAAGTGTCAGGGACCAACTCTGCAACCCCCACCTCAGGCTTTCACCACTTTGCACATTCCCAAAGGTTTTATATGGAAAAGGAGACACAGTATTTTCTTAGTTTCCCTTTTCTAGACTTTCTGATGCCAATAATGCTGACAAGTTTTTGCAAATATCTCTAAAGAACTCCTCTAAGAATCAAAATAATCTGCTTAACAACAGAGTTTCTATCTGATCACTGCTTTCTAGATAATTCCAGAGGCCAGGGAAGAAGAATACTCTTCAGTATAACCAAAAATGATGCCAAGGAAATCTAGGTTTTATTCCCAATTCTATTCCCAGCTATGCACAAATGATTTGGTTCTCAGTGCCTTTTTTCCTTCAACTTAAAAGAAGAGGGATTTATCCCTGCCTGACAGAATTCAAATTAAATCACTCATATGGGTATAAAATATTCAAAATGTGTGATCTGTATTTGTTAAGAGAACATTTGCAGTTGTCATTGCCCAAAATCACTGGGAGCTCCGTTCCACCTTTCGACAGTTCCCTACCGTGTACTCTCTCACCTTCCCCAAAGAAAAATCCAAAAGCTGTATTTTCCTGCCTCCTCCGTCTTGTAGATTTCTTTAAATGGGAAGCACCCATGTTAGTTCTGTGGAGGAAGAGACCAGGTGCTGGCATACATCTTGTGCCTACACAGCACAACACACCATGTGGTTATGGACCCGTGGCCGGGGTACCGGCTTCCTGATGGCAGTTAAGTCTGTAGCCCCTGCGGTTGGTCTGTTCTGTGGTGTGCCTCTAGGAGTCTTCCCTGGAAGCCCAGCCTGGGAGCTGTATCTTGGACCTTCTAACTGCATCTATGAGCTGTCTCTATCCCTTACAGTCTCCTCTCCTGTGACTTTACCTACCTGGACTGGATTCCACTGGGTGTAACTAAGAACCTCATCAGATTGGTTTTATGCTCGACATACAATAAAAATCTGAACATACTCATTGCTTTTCTGCCACCCCCTGAGGTTTTGGAATCTCATCCTCACTAGCAAGATGAGAGAAAAACAGATATGAAGGAAACTGCCCACACCAAAGCCTCTACTCATCAGTCTGACCTAATAGCTCTAAGTCCCATGACCTCACAGTGAGTACTTTTCTCCAAAAGATCCCTGGTTGGCACAACTGGAACAGATTCATCAGTAGAGGCACTCCCTAGAGAAAGGAGATGTTGAAACCCAAGTTTTAGTATGTAGGCAGTGGCCAAAAAGTGAGGGTTATCAACAATGATCCCAGAGGGTAGACCAGGTAGAGGGCATTGGGACTGAAGTGGCTCAAGACTATGAACGGTAGGTCCCCCAAAAGAAATGTACCTTCTTTGTTTAAGATCGGGACGTGACTTACAGAAACCAAAGACATCCTTGGGTCTAAAGGGAGATATTCCTCATGGGGAGCAGAGTACCTGCAAAGGCAGTTAGTATTCCATCTGAGGAAAAAAAGAAAGGGGGGAAAAAAAGGCATATAGTGACCAGAAGTGACCCCTGAGCTTCCTCTGAATTCTCAAGGTGAATTTCACAGGTCTTCTTTCCAACCTAGATCACTTTCCATATCATAAGATAGGCGTCTGTATGTATACCTTAGATCTTCACTTTACCCTCTAAGGCGTGGACCTTTCTTATATCTTGCAAAACATCTAGGCCAGTAGTATTGCCCTAAGGAGGAGCTCAATGGTATTTCATGAAAGAGTGGAGGAGCGCATAAATGCAACATATTCCAACCAGCCTTTTTAGGTTTTTAATTTCTTATTTGTTTCTGAAGTGTGGTTAATAGGCATATAGCCCAATTCTTCTGAGAGAAAAATAATCATGCAGTTTGAAGTAATTCCACCTTCAAATTATGAAGGCATTTTTTTTTCTTTACTCTTGCTTTGGGCTCTTGTCTTGTCTAAGCTCCCTAAAAGAATCCCCTTTATTTTGGTAGTAGTATATACACTCCAATTGGCATGTTTTACAACTCACTGCCAGAAATGCTGCTTCTGTCTTTATTTTACTTGGAACTGCTATCAGCCCACATGGCCAGGGTCTTTTTTCAACTTCAAACAAGGGCTGTTACCTCCTTCTGAAGAGTTTCTCTGCAACCATACTCAATTTTATACCCCCCCCCAACCATCCTTTATTCACTTGAGGAATCATTTTTCAGTATTTCGTGCCAAGCAGTTATGTTAAATGCCAAGGATATGATAACAAACATGCAAGTTAGAGTAGGGGGTGACATTAATTCTACAATGATTAGCACATTTGGACAAGTACTAAAAGCTGTACAGAGTGACGTCAGAAAATAAAACAGGAGGACTAAACACAGGCTGACATTAGGTTGTCCGGCATCTCTAAAGAAATGGTATTATTTGCTTGGTATTATAGATGGGAAGTGGCCACATATGCAGTGCAGTTTCTCCCATGAGGAGGTAGTGACTATTTCCTCACCCTTAGAAATAGGCCAAGGCCAGCTGGTAGCCTGGCCTTGACCAACAGAATCTGGCAGAAGTGACACTATGTGAGTTCTGAGCCAAGGGACCCTGCAGCTTCTTCTCTCATCCTGTTGGAACATCTCCATGAGACAGGCCCAGCTGAGGTCCCAGACAAAGGAGTCATCACAGTCAACACCAGAAGTGAGTCACCGCAGTGAACCCAGCTAGAACTGTTGATCCACAGCATCCATAGCAACTATAGGAGTACTGTCTTAGGGTTGGTTGTCATGCATCAAATACTTATTGATACAACTGGGATCTGAAAATAGGGAGTTAAACAAATGCAAGGTCTGGAGTGTGGAAGAATAGTCCAAGTTGAGTTCTGATTTGGGGAAAATTTGAACTATGACCCAGAAAAGCATCCAGTTGTGTCTAAGAATATGCTGCTAACTTTGGCATGGCTTTGAGCATCCTGTTCTTGGTCTACAAACTCGAGTCCCTTCAAGTGATAACAAGCACTTATCACTCCCTTCTCTCCTCGAAACTGGCCAAAGTCCATCACTTCTCAAAGAATTCTAGCCTCGTGTGATTTTTGTCTCTAACTCTCTCCTTATTTACTCTAGGCATCAAAATAATACTAACAATAATGAGAAAGAGGAAAAAGAGGAGGGGGAGAAGGAAGAGTGGGAGGAAGAGGAAGAGTAGGGGACATTTATTTGTCAAAAATGTATTTATTGGGGCTGGTCCTTCCTTTAACAATTTCTTAGTCACCTATGATAATTATTTGAGTTGGATTTACCTCAAAAGCAGGCTTTAGTTCAAGGACTCGGGTGCAGGGAGTTTATTTAGAACTAAGGAAGGCCAAGTTAGGAAGCAGGGAAAGAAAAAAAAATGCAACGGAAGCATTAGCCAGTCAATGACTGTGGGCACCAAGTGCTCAATCCTGCTGGGCATCCCTGAAGAAACCATGTGGAAAAAGCCTCAGAATCATACCACCAACAGTGGGAGATGCAGGGTACTTATCCCCCAAATTCCTTTGTGTCCCCTCTTGGTTTGGAGTTGCCCCTTGAGGCACTAACTCTAGGCACTTCATTCCGCTCAGTGTTTGAGCTGGGCTAACGCCCATAGCCTGGAGATATTCCCACAGACTTGGAGACAGAGACCTGAGAGGGGAGAGGCAATGGTCCACCTGGATCGCAGGTGAACACAGAAGTGGGCCAAGTAGACAAGGGGCAAAGCATTGACAGCATCCAGTATGTAAACATTTACTGAGAATGCTCTGTGAGTGTCAGATACTTCATGTGAGTTATCTTCAGCAATGTTCAAACCAATGCTATGATGTTATTGAGAACTGAGGTCCCCCGGCCTGAGTAAATACAGCCAGATCCTAAGCATGGTTCCCCTTCATTCACCCATGCATTTGAATAAGAGGCAGCTGGGTAACACAGATGACAAACCACAGACAAAGCAAATGCTCCCCAGCATTGAGGAAACAATGAGACGAATGGTAAACATGACTTCACCTTGGAATCCTTCACAGCCCCATACAAGGTCAAGGAAGATTTCTTCCCATATTTCAGTTTTGTACTTCTTGGTTAGTCTAACCATCTAAAACTTTCTGTGCCTAAAGATTGGTGTCTTTTCTTTTTTAAATTAATTCACATGGTACTTAACACCTTGCAAGGGTGCTGTCTTTTAAGTACTAGGTCATTAGAAGGCCTAGCGGAAACCTAACATTTTCTGGGCCCTCTCATTTCCAAGTGCACCCCAAATTCCATATATAATTACCTCTCCTCCAGCAGTACAGCCTTGCTGAGAAGCTAAGTCCAGGTGCTTGCTTCTCATTTGAGAACCTGCAGTGGACTGATCCCTCCCAGAGGCGTACCTGTGGTCCCAACTTCATTAAGCAGATGCCCTCTCATAGGACTCTGCAACTTGAGCACGTGAAGCAAGAAGAGAGAGAGGTTGTGAGTCCTTTACCAGTACAGCTACAGTGGCCAGCCAGTCAAACATCCTCACAAGAGTGGGGTACCATGCTTCCTTTTTCATGCTTCCAGCCCTCTGAGCTCCCTTGTTCCTGCCCCTCCCTAATCCTGGTTCTCAGGACTCTGGGGGTTGCTTATTGCTCCCCTTCTTTTCCTAATATATCCTCTTTTGCTTAATTGCCCAGAGTAAGTTTCAATGCTTGTAACCACGGATCATAGACATAGACTCCCTGATAGTGGAATCTGTAATGTCCACGTCATCCACTAAAGGCAGTAAGGTTTTTACACATGCAAAGGTTGATGAGTGGCCTCTGCAGAAGATTTCCTCTGCAAGTGTATGTGATTCTTCATTCCAACACATCAATGAACAATTTACCTGGCAGTACAGGGAACTCAGACACGCTAACAAACCTAAGGATCTTAACTAAAGCCTTTTTTTTTTTTCATTTGAATGCAGAAAATGCCCCACTGCAAGCATTAGGCAATGTACTCTGAAGCGTTTCTTTATCTTTTTGTTTTTTTAACGAGCTGGCTTTCCCCCCTTGTTCTATCGCATGACCAGGCTCCATATTTTTATTTCAATACTCTGCATTATCAGTTTATAATCTAAGGGCTTTAAGCCAGCTATTGATCTGCTTTCTAAAGAACACTTTGTCTTTCTCATGATTTCATAATCTTCTTTATACCATTTTCCTTCCTTGGAAGTTCTACCCTTTGAAGGTGGTGAATGTTGTCCTATTAAATTTAAATTAGGATGAAATAAATGCCCAGTGCTCTCTAAAAGCCCCAGACAGATTTATCCAGGTCAGTGTTCTTCAAGAATATGTCCCATTAACCTCCCCAGTAGCTAGTCATGTTTACAATGCTTTCTTAAAAACCTTATCATGGTCAAGGCGCACATAAATTGTACAACTTTGGGAACACGGTTGGTAGAGGAGCTGCAAATTCTTAGTGTAACAACCTACAGGGTGTCTTAGAAAAGACAGCATTTTAAATCCGACTCATGAATAAGCAAACAGCCCCGACCACCCAAATCAACTCAAAGAGTAAACACGGAGGGAATGTTTAGTTAAATTTTAGATGCCATTTGACTAGGTAAAAGGGCTAAAACTTATCAGCTGAGAATGAATTATGTCAATACCAAAAAAAGCTAAGCATCTGCAGAGAACTGTCTTCAAGTAAAAGTTACGCAGACAAAGGGCTGTTTATGCACCACAGATAAAATACACTCTACTACAAAAGGCTTGCCCATGCAAAAGATAACGGGAGAAATGCTTTAGAATGTGTGGGATATACATCCATAACTCAAGTGTGTATTTGCATGACTGTACTTAAGGATTATCACGGGAGAGAAACAGGCGCATACACATACACCAGGGCAAGGAAACACAGACACCACAGGCAGCTGTTAACATGTTTCCATCCACAGTGACCTACTGAAGCCCACTCCCCTGATAGGAGGCAGGGGTCTACAGAGGTAGCCTGTTCCTTCTGGGTGGGACTTGAAGTGAAGCCAGGGTAACTCATAGTTTCATATCCCGCTTCCCGTTACAGGGAGGAGGAAGTGGTCTGGTGCATTAATAAGTTTCTTGCAGGCAGATTGTGTCTTTTACCTCTGGGATCTTGGGGGACTAGGACAGAGCCTGAAACAAAGCAGATATTGGATAAACATTGGTTCAATTAGCTCAAACTGCTGTGTCTTCTGTGTCCAGCCTCCAAATGGGCGTGAATTTGCTCCAAAAAATTTCTTGATTTGTTAGAAAATAAACCATTTGACCCCTCATTGAGCTCCTTCCAAATATGTGTAGGAAGGTCAAAAATCTCATCTTTCCCAGTTTCTTCACTATGTATCTATTTCTACATTATATTTAGGGATAAAGAGAACAACTTTATATACAACTGAGCTTTGCTGCTTGAATTTCAAATAATGCCAGGGCCTGGACAGAACCTCCCCACGCCACTGGGCATCAGACACACCATGCGAGTGAGCTGTGCCCTCTCAGCTCACAGGCTGACAGCAGCATCAGTAACTAGGTATGGCCTCCTGCCAAGCCTTGGAGCTGCCAAGCATTGCCACCAGTGTAGCCACTCAACTGTCTCTTCAGTCACATGGAGTGGAGATCAGCTGTTAGGAAAGAGAAACCAAGACCCGATTGGAAAGAGGGAAAAAAGCTGAAGCGAGCTTCAAACTAGCTCCCCGCGACCCTCAAAACAACTCTTTTTTCTAAGGACCAGATGAGGATCCATGATCCTCTGCATGTCCTGAATCTTGTCCTGATTTGGAAAATGGCATTGATGAAATATTTGTGAGTCAATTCCTTTTCTTTTTCTTTGCTCATAAAGTCAGTGAAAGGAAAATACACTCTGAGGTATAGTTCCCAATTTGAATTTAGTTCAGCATCACTTCAGAACCGTGGACGTGCCGGGGTCTGCTATAAGCTCAGGTGGGCAACACCCACCCGCTCAGTATTAGACGGACCCAAACATGAGCAGCAGTAGGTGCTGGGCGGCAACCGGGTGTGGAAGGAAGAGAGACACTGCTTTCTTCTTATAGACTTTACTTAAATTTAGCTCACCATAGGACCAATTACAGTATAGCAGTAAGGTTTAAAAATTAAAAAAAAAAAAAAAAAACTAATGTCTTCCGTAGACTCAATTCCTGGGCCAATCAAACAGATTGGTCTCTATGTACAAGTGGGCTATGGCTTCCAAGGAAGCCTCCAACAGAGACTTTTGTGGGTCAAATGTTTGAGAAAAGTGGTCTAAATCAATACTGTTTACAAGCTCTGTTTACTTATTGACACAAAATTTACATGAAGTCACTTAAAGAGGAAGGTTTTGCACAACCCACGGTACCGTGTTATATCAGATTTTAGCCATCATGTCAAAGCCTGGCTCGAAAGGAAGAATTGCTCATAACTCGTGGGCCAGGAATGAGCAGCCCATTAAGATCTGAAAAGCTGTCATCCACTTTGAAAGGACTTGCGTCAGCCACTGAGGATATATTTTAAACCGCCTGTCCGCAAGAAAACTTTAATAACGCAGCCTTGCTCTAATGTCTTGTGAGAGGAGAGGCAATTTTACTTCTTCTATTAACCCAACGTGATTACAATGGCTTATTTCATGGAATATTAAGTTCAAATTCTGCTCCCTGGGAGGAAAATTAAAAAAAAAAAAAAAAAAAAAAAAGAGTGTGCTTATGACTTTGCCCGAAATAGCCACAGGACCACAGCTCCTTGGTGCTTTTAATGCATCCAAGCAATAATCTACCATAATTCGCTAATGGTGAGATAAATTAGTGACCAAATAATAACCTGAAAAGATGACATCAAGATGGAAAGCAAATGTTTATCTTTTGCAAAAGACAGCATAACAAAGCTTATGATAGTCTTCCACCAATCCCTCTTTAAAAAAAAAAGAAAAAAAAGTCCTTATTGGCTACATGTGACATAGTCAGACTACAGCTGGCTAGCTAACAAAATAAGTAATCCCTCTGAAAAGCAACAAGCAATTTCAGAGCCCCCTAAACTGCATACACACTTAGGGAAATGAAACTGGGCTTCCTCTATGAATTCCCAGTAAGGTCTACTCTTTGGACATTATTTCCAAGAATAATTGTACTGTAGAAAAATGGCAGGTCCACCATAATCAAGTTCATCTAGGATTTTCCATAGGTGCAAATGCAAGATTTTCTAACCAACTTTGAGACCTATATTATTTTTAATTGCAGGTGAATGACTAGTTGGCATTAGAACCATAATTAGTTATCCAATAATTCTAATAGCCAATAGGCATCTGTTACCTGGTTCCCAAAAGCCATGACCAACCCACACTTGTAATGGCTTTCATTCTCCAATATGGCGCCAGTCTCATCACTCCATTTAAATGGGAAGAGATCTTTTCTTAATAGAAGAAAATGCAAGTTCACTTTCCTTGGCTCTGCATGACCTTTGAATACTGTATGAAATGATGAAGACTGGACAGCTACCTTGAATAAGTTTAATTCACACAATTTATGGTATGAAATTCTCTCTCCATCTGGGGCTTCCATAAACAACGTTAATTTCATGAAGTGGGAACCACAGCTTGCTATGTATTCCCACATTACTAGGGTCTGCATCAGCATAGCTCATTTGAAAACAGAGTTCATCAACTACAAAACAAGATTCTTAGGGCTGTGGGAAGCACAAGTAAATAAAATCCTCTTCCTCAATTTATATGTGTTTCTTTATCATAAGTGGCATATTCAGATAAAACCAAGCATAGTGAACTCACACCACTGGTTCAGAAATGACATATTACCTTATGGATGTTATTTATCACTGCTTTTTCTTTCATGCGGAAAAAAAATTTACCTTTTAATATTTTTATTTGAGAAATGCAAATGGTCAGTGAATTATAATCCTAAGCCAATGAACCTAAGGAATGCTGAAAGTGAAGTATACATGGAAATGGTGTTGAGGCTCTTTAAAAATGAAAAAAATTGAATACAAATACAGTAATGTTTATTTTTACTCTCTCTTTAGAGGAGTTCCCTGTTTGTGGCCCCAAGCGACCAAATGATCTGATATGAGGAGCAAGGCTAAATGGCAAAAGGCAAACACCCCAACCTGATATATTTCCTCAGCCCTGACCTCCAGATAAAAATCATACGGAAACCTGCAAAACCTCCAAATATGCAGCACCACATGCTTCCAACATTTTCAGACACAACAGTCAGGAGGGGGGGAGAAAAGGGAAAAAGGAAAAAAGAAACAAACGTATCGCTACTGAAAACAGCGTTTTTCTCTTTCATATTTCAAGACTGGGATCAGATGAATGGAGTGGCTGCCTAGGCTGTTTCTCTCCCCATCTGTGACGATAACAGCACGTGTGTAATATACATGTGTATGCTTATCATTTTTATGTGTAAGTGTGCCCAATATCAAGTGTGTGAGTAGTTCACATGAGAAATATTATATACACACTGTGTGCATATTTAAGAAGGGGAAAAAAAAAGACTTCAAACGGCCAAAATTTATTGCACTGTGAAATTAGCTAAAATTATGACAACTGTAGAAAAAAAAATTATACGGGCAAAATTTGGGTCTGGTGGAAGACTTCTTTGATGTCTGGATTCCAATTTAACCCCCGACTGAGTTCTAAGAATCAAATGAACAAAGTATATCATACACCCCAAGACTGCCTGTCAGCGCTAGCCATCATTTTTTATTTTATTCTTTCCAGCTGCATGTATTTACAAGACTCTGTTCTGACATTTCCTCCCCTCAAAATGTACACACTCGCTGCTACGGGCAGTTGCCAAATACATTTGTAAAACAGTTCAACCTTGTGTTTGTTTATTCATTAGGCATCTCTATCAGTCTCAATAAATATGTATCACTCTAATTTTTTACATTTGCTATTACAACAGGCCCTCGTATATTTGACTCATGTGTTTATGCTGAATATATTCAACCCACAGTTTAAAACGATCTCCTCAAATACACACTAAAAATTAGAGTATTCGCATCCAAAAATTCACCTATATGCTGCCTTACTGTCTAGGGTAGATTAAAAGAATTTTTTAAGGCTAAGAATTATTATTACATAGATTTCTAAACATCCCTGCACATGCAGATAATATGGTATTCCTATCTGGCGCTCTTTCAGTGAGCCTAGGGAACTCTCCAGATATCCACAAACGAGGGGTTTATGTACTTAAGTTTGGCACCAGTGAACAGTTATACAGGCATCACATTGGAGAATAGTCAAGTCTGAACCTGGAGAATAGTCAAGTCTGAACCGCTTATGTATACTGCATACAAAAATAACTTTACCCGGGTATATGGCTGTTCAGTGAGCTAAATCTCCAAATATTTTAACGCAGTTATAAATGTTTAAAATGTTAATAATAAATCTAGGTTGTTTAAAGAATATTTCCAAATAACATAAAATATTTAGTTTCCCCCACCCAATGCATAAAAAGATAAGATTTATCACAAAACGTTTGAGGAATAATCAGCCATTTTTGGCTAATATATTTTAATATTTATACACATGACACATGCTGAATATAAATGATACATCGTGATTTCCCATAGTGTATAGAATTTATACAATTAACTACAAGGTCCAATGGCTTGAAGGCACACAAGGTGCAAACACAGTTACAAGGTTTTGTTGATTATTGTTATAAATCTTATAAAGCATAAACGCATTAAAGTATACTCTGTTTACACCATTTGAAAATACAGCTTATAAAAATATTATTTCTTATTAAAAGATTTATATTTTTCTAGCTTTTTTCTCTTACGAGGTAAATTTATTTGCCAGTATTCAAAAAATACTTGCTATTTTTCTACTTCCAAGTATGTGTTTGAAATATACCCTGAGATTTAACATCAATTTTCTAGTTACTTCTCAAGGGTTATATTTGTTCATAATAATAGCAGGAAACATTCAGGCATTATTTGTTTGGTTTCTCCAAAGTGTTTGAATTAAAAAAAAAAAATCAAATAACAAAAGCATGATGAGCCCAACTGCTTATTTTACACACACATTATAGCCATATACATATGTATGCACTTATGCCTGTATATCTCGAGCACACCATTAATCATCGATGCCAAAATCATGTTATCAATCCACCTACACTGAATATTAAATGTTTTAATATCTGTATAAATTACACCCAAAACATACACATGATTTTGCTTTTCAAATCAAGAAACTTTGGTTCTTAATGGAGATATTTTTCACTGGGCCTTTGCATTCCTTCTTATCCATACGTAATGTTTAAATATACCTGTGAAGAAAAATCTGCGATAAATTCTACTACACTCCCCCAAGCCGTCCAGTGTGTGAATTTTTAAACAGAAGCTAAAACTACAGCATATGAAATGTGAAATAGAAACATGCCGGCGTGTACATGCAGGATTCTGGGGGTTGTCCACCCGTTAGTAAAAAGGCACCAGATTCTGCAGCTGCTTATCAAAACAGCCTTATGTTGCTGGAATGAGTTCCTGCCGCTGAGCCTGACTTTGTAGACAGTCATGAAAAAAATACCCTAAAAGACTGATCTCGTTCAAAACAAAACCTCTGGAAAGACATGTAAGTTTTATCAAACCCATGTACACCTGGATATATTAACAATAAGATCCTCTGGATGCCTGCATACACATGCTCATGTATTTAATATGTTTACTTGCATTCCAACCACACACATATTATATGTCTTGCCTAAGTGTCAGTGATAAGATCCATGTACGGGGTATATGTTTGTGTCCTATCAGTAACATGTATTCAATAATTTGCATGTTTACATCAGCTAAAGTACATTACCACTTCTGTTTCCTTTCTGGTTTTTGCTTTAACAAGTCTGGCAATCAAAAAGAAGAAAATAAGTATAAAAATAGCTCCTTTCATCAATTACCCAGCCGGGTACCAGAGATACAAATTCATTAGCATGTTGTTCCCCCATTCAATCATTACACCAAAATGCTGGGAAGAATTAGAAAATAATAGCGTTTCTCTTACTTTTCTTTCCCATGAAAAACAAACCGCCAGAAAAGATCCAGAATCAGCTTTGTTTCTTTTTTCAAATGGGCCTAATATCCTTTCTCAACCACCCGCACACACCACACACCCGCGCACAGCACATACACGCAAACACCCACTGGGTTCATCCGTGGTCCCTATGTGGCTACAAAACAGAGCTGTACATTTACAAGCACAACATCTTAAACACTAGAAGCCAATCTGGACTTACTAAAAATCTATGATCCGAGTGAGAAATCATGCTAAATACGAACCCTGGTAACTTTATTTTTAATGATGACTTTTTACCAAAAAAAAAAAAAACAAGGTAGGGGAGAGAGATCAGCAGGGTGAATGTAAAAACTGTTCATCTTAAATTTCTACAAACCCAAGTGTCAGGGTAAGCATGTACGGTGCATCAAGCATAACAAAATGAAAACGAGGTGGGGGGGGGGGTCCCAGGCACTTGCTTCCTTGAATCCCTCTGAATACATTTCACAATTCATCAGTTTTTGTCTTTCCTGCCACGAATGAGGACAATCAGACCAGACACCCATTAGATTTTTCATGCAATTTTTTTTTTCTTGTTCATGACATGTTGGCAGGGAGGATGGCAATTCTGAAATCTTACCAAATGAGAAAAATGTCAGAAGCTGAACTGACAGCTAGTGGTTACTATGGTGATAGGTGATATTGAAAAAAAAAATAAAATAAGACTCAGTTAATTCAAAAGGAATCAAGTTGGGTATTTTTAAGCCAGTTGATACAGATGAAAACTTAATCCTGATATTGGGACATTATCTTCTCGAGCTAACAGCCAAAGACACCGTTTAGCTTAAATAATAACTAAATACACAGCTCATAATCTTGTGATTAAAAATAATGGAAAGAAATGGTATTGATAAATGGAAGTCAAACATTATTACCAAATGACTATCAGAGAAATATAGATTATATTCAGTAGAAAGAGGATTTTGTCTGGGGGAAAAGTTTACAATTTTAACAAAATATTTTTAAACAGAGAACATAGTAATCTCACAGGAAAAATGGGGGGGATTCTTAAGGGACAACACAGATTATGTTAAAACACACAGAGAAATGTAGGAACATGATATTTTCATCTTCCAGGTTCATCTTTAAAAATAGAAAAAAAACATTTTGATTGTAACTGTCAATACATGCAACCTCTATTTTTAAAAGGATAAAAGGTACATAGGTAAATTCTCACTACGATTTTGTAAAAACAGTACATCTATTCTCCATATCACTATTTATCTCTTTCAATGGAATCCAGTTTAATGGTCTGACCATTCCTCAAGGATCTTCATAATAAGCAAAATAATAATAATAATAATAATGCACATATAGTTACCATTTCCTAACATCAAAGAAGGACAACTTTTCCTTAAGCTCAATTAGTGCCATTATTTTCAGTTTTCATAGTTTAAAAGACAACAGAATACCCTGAAAATAATATTTATAATCAAACAAAAAATATGCAATTGTCCCACATGTAACGGATATGAAACCCAGACAAGAGGGTTTTAACAAGAGTTTTTAGAACAATTAGTGAATAAAGATGATTCAAAGTTGGTAGGGGCTCAGTGGACAAGAATATATTATGTCTAAAAATCTTTGATGCAGAGTAACTTTCTGAAGGTTTTTCTTCACATGACACTGAAATGCTGTAAGTACAATGGATTAATATGGAAAGGCATACTTAGTAAGACCAGAGGCAGCTCTCATTCTGAAACAGTGTATTCTGAAAATATTCCATGTTTGCATATTTCTTCCATATGCCACACTCCCAGGTCTACTCTATTTTTTTTTTCATTTGATACAGGGATATTAAATTATCTACTGTATCTTTTTTTAAAAAATCAAATCTTTTGAGAGTTACAGGTAACTAGCAAAAACAAGATTCTTATTTATAACCTCAAGCTAGTATTTAATGCAAGAGGGAGGGGGTGCATTATCAAGGAAGAAGCTCAGAAGAAAAAAATTAAAGCCTCTTGGTTATTGGAAGCTCTTTTCCACTGAACAGACTATAATGCCATCTACTGGGAATGTGAAGTTCAACTAGTTTAAAAGGCGGATAGATGCACTGGGGAGACAACCAGTCCTATACCCTTCAGTGTTCAAAACAGATAAGAAATATATATTTATGTTGCCATTGAAACATGAGCTCTTATTAGAGATCCTCAAGTTCTTACTCTGAGATCTCCTCCCAGCATTTTGCTTCTTAATTTTCAGCTAAAGCCAATCTTTTTCAACTCCTTTACTACCCTTGAATAACAAGTTAATAACACCCAGAAAAAACGAGCACCAGCACTGAGCAACCTTAGGGGTCCTTTCCTATAATCTCTAGCTTGTGATTTTTACCAAGAGGATGTGTTAGAATCCATCCTGCAAGATTTTTTTTTCTTTTCTTTTTCTTTTTTTTTTTTTTTGAATACCTACAATCACAATGGGAAAGGCAAGGGTTCCTGGTCAGGAGGGGTGAAGAAGAGTGAAGATACAGGGGAAAAAAAAAAATCCTTGACACCATACACACAAAATCTCTTTTTCTACCTTCTTATGCTGCATGGGGTGCAGAAGCTAAAGTATGTTTTCAAAAGTAAAAAATCTGTCAAGTTTTTGCAGCTGGTCCCACGTTTCCATCAATGAATCCTTTGCTCCTTCGTATGCGTCTCTTTAATTCTGGCTGGCTTACTCTATGATCTCTAAAGGTGAGAAACTGCAAGGATGCAGGGCCATTTCCCACTCTATTTAACTGTTCAAATCAAGGAAATCGGTATTTAGAAGCAAGAAGGGACTATCACCCCCATTAACTAAGAACTTGTTTTACATGCACTCTCAAAAGGAAAAAAAATTTCCTACCCAAAAGCTATTGCCTCTACAATCCAGGTATAGGTATACGCCTAAGAAAACAGCAGAGATGCTCAGCCTTCACGCTATTCACATTTCGGGGACTAGGTAATTCTTTGTTATGTGGGGCTTCCTGGTGCATTGTATGGTGGTAAACAGCATCCCCAGCCTCTAACCAGTGTATGTCACTGGCACCACACACACACACAGCTGTGATCATCAGCAAGTTCTCCAGACACTGCCATATGTCCCCTCGGGACAAAATCCTTCCACCAACCCCGCCGCCACACCCTTTGGTAACGACTCTTGTAGGATACTAATTTCGATTTTATATAAACTAGTTCTCATCTGATTCTCTATGCAACTCTGATTCGCGTCGATGTGTAAAACAGTATTTTTAAAAATATAAGAATATGGTAGACTAGGTGTGAATGGGAGGGTGGCAATGTCCACTCAACAGGGCTAATCAGGGCCCCTGACTTTTCTGAAGGGCTCCTTCACACATTTGAGGGAGGGAGCTAAAGCGAAGAATTGGCTCATGGATGGTAGCTGGTCAAAAGGATATGCCCCCGAAGCAAAGGAAAGCAACTGCCATTATGATGAGATCTTTGGGCAAGCAGGGGGGCTGGGAGGGAGAATGGGGGGGGGAGAATTGGCAGTTGTTTTATTCACAGTATTTAAATTATAGAGTTTTGCCATCCAAAGTTAGAGAGTAAAGCAAAAAAAACAGATCATCTTTAAATAGGAAGTGTTTTTCCTTCTGCAGAAATAGAAAATTTTAACAGGGAAGACATAAAATTTTCATTTCGTAATTGCGGACACGGTTTGAAACCCTGTTGTGGTTTCTTAAAATTATCCCTAAGAAAAGATTAGCTGGAGATAAAGGCAAGAGGAGAAGGTGGGGTGGGGAGAGAGACAGATTTACATTCAATTGTAGCCAAATTCAAGTTTAGGACAGTGTAGCTCTGTGTTAACCCAAAATGCTTATGACTAGGAGTAAAGCCTTTTAAGCATAATCCCAGGACATGTGTGCCAAGACCCCATTTAAATTTCTCCAGTAGAGAACCGAATAATTCCTCAGTAACTAACTAATAGGCTGTGTTAGATGTGCATTGCCTATTTCTGTTGCCTTTTACCATCTTCAACAATACTAAAGTTTGATTGGTGGGAACTTTTCAATAAATAGTAATCTTTCTGTAGTACTTACACTGGAAAAATGTAAACACCACCTGCTTCTGGCTCCCCTCATTTACCAGTCCTTCGGTGGTAACAGGCAAGAGCAGAGAGAATAAATTTTTAACATTTGACATTTCTTAATACCTCCGACATCTTGCTTATCCTCGTTGCAGGAAAGGGGTATGTGGGACTGAGAAGAAACTGAATGCAAAACAAAGTATATTCACTCTTCAAAACTGCAGTCACTGGTACCACATTTTCCATAATACCAGTGGCTTTTGTGGAGTGCTTTCTTCTTTAAATGAGCCGGACCACACATACTCACTCATTCAGAGTAAGTCTATAGATGAACTGTCTCCGTATTTTTAAAGAAACTCAGCTTGTGCGGTCTGCTGATATCTCAGAGAAACAAGGCACTATTTTCACATCTCATTCACATAATGGATGGGGCTACAGGGCAGAGCAGACAAGCTCCCCCTGGAAAGCATTGTCACAACACTCAAGGCAATTCTCTTGTGTTTCTACACTGAGTTTCCCAAACTAAGCTGGATTTCCAGAGTAGCATTCAAGGATTCCGTAGCACTGGACCCAGGAAGGTTTCCTGGTAAAGAACAGCGATGCGCATACTTCCTGCCCTGCCCACAGACTGCCACACTGTGAAATTTCAACATATCTATATACTCTGGATGTTTCTTAGGGTTCTTGCTACACAACTGCCTTTTTTTTCAACTGGTTTTTAAAATCCAAGGGGGATAAAAGAAAAAAAGAGATCATTATCTGTTAAGATGGTCCAGCAGTGCGCATCTAACTGATTTTGTTTCTCTTCTCTACAGATATTACCTGAGTACTGTCCCCTAGAGTCACCCACACTGGGTGGCCGGCCCCATGGTTCCCTTCCAAACAAAGACCTTCCCTTTGACTCCAGAGAGCAGTCACTGCGCACAAAACGCTGGTGGAAGCCGGCTTCTCTTCGTCTCAACTTTTATCGTCAGTTGCTAAATTAGCTAATGATTAATTAGTTAATGTTTTCAAAGCACTTTGAAGATGAAAAGCGCCGCCTAAGTGCTAAGTGTAAAGCCGCATTAGTTATTTGACTCTGCATAGACTAATTAGCTTTTAAAAAAAATGCCTCCCCCCAAACTGATCAATAATGCTGCTGGTATTATAGTAGGAATGTTTGTCCCACAGATCACTAAGACCCACCTCACGTTTTAAGGCTTTTATGCCCCGAGCCACGCAGAAATCCTGACCGAGGTTTATTGCTTAGTAACCCCTTGGCTTTCAACGTGGCTGGAGTTGGGCTAGTGATGTCATCTATACAAAACACAGCATTTTTGCTGTCAAAAAAGCTTTAAAGGATTATTTAACAAAGCTGAAAGTAAAGAACTAAACTCTAGGAAAGTGGTACAGAAACATGATCAGTGAACTTATATTTAAGAAGAATTAAGCTTTTAAAGTTTTTTTTTTCCTCCTCTAAAAAGCTCTTTAACGGTGGTTCTCCAGGTGGCCTCTGAAATTATTGTGAGATTTCACTTTGATGGCTATGAGTCCTCATGGGGACTATTATGTCAATAATTTCTACAGCAACATTTTATTCCAGGTACAGAAATGACTTAGAAGACAGAGTCAGGGTCTGGAAATTCCAGAATCCTGCTTTAAATTGCCCATACCAACCACTATAGAATGAAAATAGATAGCTTTTGCCATTTCTCCCCTCTCCTGACTCTTAACGCACAGGCCCTTTTTGTAAGCTTCTTGCAGTAAGTGTCCCAGAAAACCTCTCGAAAAAGTTCAGTATTTTGTTTCTCCCATCCTCTTTCAAAGACTTAAATAAGTAAAGTTAATGGAAATTATGAAGCTGAGACAAGCAGCTCTGCGAGCAGAGCTTTGAGGACCATTTGTCCCTTAGCACAAACACATCTTTCTCCTCTCGTCTAACAGAGGACCTTAGTCATAAACACTGAGGATTTGAGAATTCTTTTGAAAAATGCCTGCGATTTTTATTTTCAAGATGAGAAAACAATCGTCTTTCAGACAAAATACTAAATAATTTCTGTCAGCTTAAAGGTTGGTTCTTGTTGGCGTATTTTCGGTTGTTTTGGTAGAGGGCCATTTCAAAATATGAAGATGCTTACTTTTGAGACCATCAAGCAAATACCACTAACGTGTCACTTTCCAAATATGCAATATTAACAAATTAAACCTATACACACCTAACCAATTCTATAGACAACTCAGCTTAGAAAATAAAAAATTAAGGTAAACAAAAAAATTTTTGCACATGGGAACATATGTTCCTTATGTATTTAGTTACTCCAGGAATGAGTTTAGATGAAGCACAAACACTATAGCACCTTAGAGTATGTAGATGCATGTACATACACACACACGCACACATATAAAATGTATATGATATATACATACTATCACACACATCACAACCACATTATTCAAGCATTTGCTAAACAAAAGGAAAAGAGTGATCTGTGTACCAATTCCCAGAACTACAGGGTTGGTTGGTATCAATATCTGTGTCAGCTTTTCTTATATGTACAAAAATCTATCTGCCATAAAAGCCCAGTAAAGTCACTTGAAAACGTAAAAAGAAATGGATGTAATGAAAAGTGTGGCCGGCTACTAGATGACTTCTTTGCAGTTTCCTAAGTGAATATAAAAGAGCAGACACCTGAAGTAATTTGCCAATTGCTGTAACCGCGACACTCCAAAACATAAAGTAGGAGCAGAATCTGGAAGGAGACGGTGGTCCAGTCCAGGGCAGCTGTTAATTCCCAGGTCTCTAGAACTGAGCCAGACACTAAATATAGGGCAGGAGAAGAGGACCAAGAAGGGGAAGGGTGCAGTTTTGACTGCAAGAAGCTGCTACTTGGGAAATTTGAAGGATTATTTAAAATTCTTATCTAAATCAAGTTCCCTTCTGAATTTCTTTTTCTTATAATTGAACAAGTGTTACACTGTATCAGGCTGTCACAGCTGTTCCAATACATGAACCGCACTTATAGTAACAGCTTTCGTTACACATTTTTGTGGAGTAGTTTCCAGCACACTGCGATCAGAGCTTGCATATTTTTATCCTACTTGCATACTGAAAATAAACCCAACATTTCAGATTATTTTTCTCATAGTGCATCTGGTCTGTATGGTTTCTGAAAGACAAAGCAGCAATTGTGATTTCATAGCTATTGATCTGAATACAACACCTTGTTTCATTTTTGCATATTATTCTCAATGTTTTGTTTAAAAAAAAAGCTCACATAGGATCAGTAAGGAAGTCCTGAAAAACTGCAGTTTAACCAAATCATTACATTAGTTAGACGCTAACGCAATTTTTTCCACTTCAGGATATCTTTATGATGACATATCAAATATCTAAATATTATATGGGTATGGAGGCCATGCAGTTTTACTTGGTCTGAGCCGAAAGAAACATGGAAAAATCAACGTAGTCAAGACTTCTAATTAAATTGCTTTTTTCAAAAGCCCTTGTTTGGTCAGCTCTGAGTAACAGTAGTGGTTGTTTCCAACCCCAGGTGACTATCCCAAAATGACCACGGTTCACAACTTCAGTTGTGGCTTCCAGAAATACTACAGTATTTGCAGAACACAGAAATTCTGAAATGCCTCTATTTAAACTGGAATCCGTACACTCCGCTTCAGAAACACTATACAAAGAATAATCATCTTTCTGCCCAAGTAAAAATGATTGTGTTTGTCTGAATAGTTTCTGAATTAAATATCCACATGCTATTGTTTCAGACTCCAAAAGAAATGATAGCCATCTGTTGCTTATTGTCGTTTTTCCAGAATTAGATCTTAATTAGCTGCAAATGCCTTATCTTTTCCCAATCACCACAGCACATACATTGTCTAAATGTTGCCTCTTGTTGTTCAAGCCCTCTAAATTAGTAGATTCAAAATTAGCCAGTTATAGCAATGCTTTTCACGTTAAAATTTTAATAATAAACAGAGACATCTCTTTTCTTTTTTTTTTCTCCCCCTAGACCCTCCCTCTTTTCTGAAAACTGAAGGCTGCTGCTGAAAGGATTGAAAATCTGGAAAGAGTTTGGGGTGGACTGGCCAACCCCCTTTCATTTCCTTCAGATGTTTACAATCTAGCACCTTTCTGAAGACAAAGATGGGAAAAAAGCTATTTTTCCCTTTGACTGAAGGGTGAGACAGGAGGGTATTAAAAACTGATCAATGTAATTTTTTTCTCAGAAGTATTTGCACATCTGTGAAATAATGTAATTTATTTTAAAATTTTCTTTTTATATGACATTCATGATTATAGCCTGATCTGGAGAATTATTCAAATATAAAATTAAATGTTCAAAAACTTGCTGTGCTGTGGATGGCTGAGCTTATCCCAGCTGTGCATCAAACTTATATAATTCTATTAAAAGTATAAAAGTGAGTCTTGCTAGATCTCATTAAATTTCTGAAAGGGGGAAGTAGTATTTTAAAAGAAAGTGTGATGAACAACTTCTTTTTTGTTTCATTTACTTTTAAGAAGCCTCCCAGGGTCTAAAGATGCTCTGCTCCACTGTTCCCAGTCAGTAACAACAGCAGCAGCAACAACAGAGTGATGGGGGTAGGGCTACTGGGTCATAATTGGAAGTGTTTTGTAAAATAGATCATGTTTCATTTTCACAGAAAAATCTGCGACTTCAAGGAAGGCTACAAACCTTAAAATCCTTCTGTGTGGTTGAAATTGCTTGAAATATCATATGAGCTGCCTGTCATTTACCTGGTCTGCCCTATTGAGAAGGGCTGCTAATTTCACTCTGCAAGCTGCCCCTGATCACCGACACTCACCCAAAAACAGCAAGTGTCCCAAACTGACTCAGGGAAATGCGCCCTCCAAACGCACAGCTTATAAAAACAAACTTTCCCTGACCAAGTGTTAAAGCTTAGTTTTCATTCCCATTTACATGTCTTTGCATTGTCAGCTCTAGATACCTCTGGCTGTAAGGGGGGAATTCTATGAAATCTCTGTCAAATTCAAATTTATCCTGTTTCTTGCACAGCCAATTCAAGGTAACAAATAGTCAATGCTATTTGAAATAACTGGAGCCCAGAAAATAAAAGACTATTAAATCTTTTTGAAGTTACAGATTGAAACCCACACTTGTTTCTCATACTTTCCATATCTCCTATTTCTTTTTAACAAAATGCAGTTCTCGAGTATGGATGGTGAATTAAAGGTTTAAAAATAAACCAGAATTTGTTTATGGAATAATATTATGCAATTTTTTTTTGGCACAAATAAGTAGTGCGATGATTTCCAAAAAAAAAAAAGCGTTCACATTAGGAAGAAAGGGATCTGCAGTTACCGTTTTTAAAAACGAGAGCCAAACATGGGCAAAGATATCGTTTCTGCTGCCTAAGACGGACGGACTTTAATAACACTTAACAGAATGATGCACATAATGATCTCAGAAAGCACTTCTTATGCCTCATCCATCATGCCGAGGAGAAAATGAAGCCTTCGACAGCATTAGGAATTATTCTAGATCTTGTCAGTAATTCGAGGCTCCTCCGTAGTATCACAACACAAATGTGCGTGTGCGAGACACTGACCATTAATCTAGGAGTTTTTTTCTGCTCACAACAGTGCACTGAGAATGTATCAATTGTTTCATGGAGAAATGGCATATATGAAGCCACACTAAATAAAACACGAAAAACCAGGGAGATATATGTATAGATAAACAAACAGTGTGTTAAGGAAGGAAAATGTTTTCTATCACTATGAGCGAAATCAAAGTAATGTTCCTAGTGCCTGGGCTGGGGGAATTGGAAACTGTACATGTCCTGGCGAAAGAGCCAGACTCTCACTGATTAAAAGTTTCTATCAAGCTGCAACATACCATCCCACATCCCTAAGTAATAAGCCCTTATGTGATGAGAAAATGGTAGGTTTCCTTTCTCCAGGAAAGAGCAATGAAAAAAGGTCCACCTTCTTGCCTTCACATAGAAAATCAAAGTGAGCACCTAGGTTGTCTGTTTCACTCATTTGAAAGTTCTCACGGGGTTCCAAAAATGGAAGGGGGCTAGATCCTAAGGATGAATAAAATCACCAGCTTCTTCACAGATCTCTCTGGCTTTGACAAATTTGAACTCCCAACCCCCATGATAAAACAAATAACCGATTTTGGCAGCATCTTCCTCAAAATAAGCTCTGTTCTTAATAGTATGGTGGCCACCCTAAAATAGACTGCTCCAAGAGAAAAAGGTTTATAAATATTTGCAAAACAAACTCTTAAAACATTCCTCTGAGTCTGCTCCAAATCACTTTCTATACATGCATGGTAAAGATAAAAGCTGTCTGGTATATGATAAATTAAGACGGCTTAACTTCCAACAATCATATACCCCACGCAGATGTATTACTGTGAAGTTCTGTTACTCAACAACCAAAAAAAAAAAGAGGAAAAGAAAAGAAAAGCAGACTCTTGTCAAATGGAATGAAATGAGTACTTCTTCCAGTGGATGAACTAGAACAGGATTGGGAAGGAACAAAAAAATACAAGTAAATACGCAGGTGAGAAAATGTAAACACAAACTAATGAACAGTAAAAATCACTAAGTCTTCTAAAGTCAAATGCGTGTTTTTCTTTTTTAACAGTTCCCCGAAGTATGTCAGATAACTAAGAACAGGCCAAAAGCACTTGGAAATTGATATCCTATATAAACACAGTTCCATCTTATTTTCAACGCTCAAACTATGAAAGGTTCTTTAAAAAAAAAAAGTAGAACGAAACAAAAACAAAACTTTTCGGCCCCTCTGGAATGATGAACAAATTTTCAAAGACAGAAATACTGAATGCACAACTCAGGTTGGGCTACTTTGCCCACCTCCCTGAGTCCCAGCCCTGAGGATGTTTATTATTCACAGGCAACAAACTCAGGGACAGGATAAAAACAGAACTCCCAGGAAGTGGACGCTGCTGCCCGGCTGCCCTCCCTCCCCAGCTGCATCAGCCCACCTCCCTGGCCTCTCTCCCCCCACCCCAAAAGCTATAAAGCAGAAATGTCACTGAGAGCATCACCATGGTCTGGCAATGGACAGATATTTATACTGAACAATGCTCACGTCAGGAATGAGTAAAACCAGGTTTAAAATTGAGGTTTCCACAAAATAATGAAGAGGAAATGTCATCCTTGCTGCAGTAACGGCATAAATTGCATTTATTCATTCATTATCCTGTTCCCCCTCCCTTCCCCCACGGAAAAATATAATTTTTATTTTTCAAATTTACATACATATGAGAGGACTTGATTTTTGCCATGGTTTTGCTCTTTTCAAACCCCAATACTAGAGACAAGGGTGGTTTTTTAAGGTTTCTCTTTTTTTCTAATTATAAAGATGGCAATGAGGATACATTTCCTTCTAGATCTCAATTCAAAGAGAAAAGGTAAATAGAATCCCCCAGACAAAATTACCTGGAGTTTTAACTTTTACTTTCTCTAACTGCACCACAGAGAAAACAGCAGCTCAAAGTGTCACCTGCTCAACAGCCAACACACAGAGCAAAGGAGCTGGAGAAAGGAAAAGAAAAGTGTCCACATTCCAATGATGCCAGTCCCAAAAAGGATTATAAAAGAATACTCGAGAAGATATTTCTGTGGGCAGCTTTCCCAGGAGATGTCAGGGAGCGAGGAGGCAACGAGGGGGCCAATTTGAAAGACAGATGATTCGGTGAGGGTGGGGTGGGGTATGATCCACCTTGGAAGTCTAGTTAAGGTGCAGACAGACATCGGGCTGAGTATTACCCATAAGGATCCCTATCCCCCTACCCCCAAAAGCCCCTGTAAACCTCCGCTGTCTGGCAGCAAGCCTGCATACGCTCTAGTGCTGAGATAAAGACCCAATCTGCTCATCAAACACCTCCAGGCTCCACCATCTAATAGGAACAAATTGGCAATGACTGCCCAAGCTAGTAACACAGGCCCACTGATTTGTAGATTGATACGGATGCCTAATGATCCCCTTGGGCAGATCAATATGAACAATCCTCATCCCTGCCTTTCTTTTTTAGTGGCCTAGAACACTAAGGCCAGGAGAAAGCCAGACGGAGAAGAGGCTGCAGGACTATGTGGGGACAGTTGGGGAGTAAAGACAAAGGTGTCAAGGTGTGGGAGGAGAGCCACTCCAGATCAGCGCCCAAGAACTTAGCTCTGTCTTGATTCATTGCCTGTGTGTGGCAGGCAAAGGGTGCGAGACTGCAACAGGAGATGCTCTTCTATGAAGAGTAGCCATGCAAAGCAGTCAGTGAGCTCCAGCTCGTGGTGAGCACGGCTGCCTTCACCCGGGAAGAGGAGGAGACATGATGCAAGCCCAAGTGACCCTCCGGGAAGATGAACGTGGGAGACAGAAAATGCCAACGATGCCGATCAGAGCGGGGCAAAGAGGGCAAAGACATGATGCCCCCTTCCAAGAAAACTTGGGACAGGACGCACGTGAAGAGGGGTAACAGTGCTGGACACTGTTTTAAATAACAAAAAGGAGGCAAAAGGGATTCTTCCATCGTCCTGCTTGAACATGCTGACGGCAGCCTTCTGCCCTCACCCTAGCTTGTCAGCGAGCTCTCGCACACGAGTGTTTCTCTCTGAATCCTGCATCTCTCACGTCAGTGCACCATCTGAGCGGGTTTCCTGCAAGTTGACAGCGGCTCGCTCTTACACTGACTCTTCCTCCTCCTGCAGACCAGCCCCCACCACCCCCAGAGTTAGGGCTGGTTTTCCATTTGTGTATTATTCTTGTGAATAAAATTATCCCATTAGGAAATCCATTTCAAGTCCTTAACAATAACAGGGAAAAACTAATGGAGTTGCTTTGGATTTTCTTTTTCAGTAAATTTATGTTAGTGATGTTCTGTGGATTCTTAAGTGCTCATTTATATCATCAGGGTTATTGCACACATAACAATTAGTCCTGAATATCTATACTGATTTGTCTATAGTATAGGAAGTTCGCCCTCCAAAAGAAGCAATGGACGAGCCTAATCACAGGAAAACTTACTGGCAGAAAGAATGATCTGACGTACACAACAAATAAATGGGCAAAGTCTAAAAACCTTTCTCGTTTGTGTTTATATTCTTATTCTTCTTTTAATTATCAGAGAGTTTAAATAAAAACCTTCCCTCTCCTCCCCACAAACCCTTTTACAACTACCTTGTGCACATTTACAGGTGTTGCACACACAAAAAAGCCAAAATCAGGGGGAAAATGTTCCAGTTTCACTCTTGCATTCAGACCTGCAACCAGCCGCCTGAGAATTTGCTTTTGTTCAGTGATCAGTCTGGTTTGGTTTTGTTATTAAAGGGAGATAACGCTGAATGCCAGAGATGAAATTGCATTTTCTTGATTGTCAACGGTTGAAACCCTTGCCACCCTGCCGATCTGTACAAGATTTTTGTGAGAATAATGAAAATGTTTTCCATCTCGCCCCCCTCGTTTCTTGCACGCACAAAACAGAACTAAAGGAACACAGAAAGCCTGGGTGTCCCAGCCCGCTGTGTAACATCACAAATTAGTCATCTTCCTGTGTGTTGTATCCTCCTTTTTAAATAAAAGCAAATGTGGAGAGACGTTAAATTTTGATAGTCAAAGGTTTGCAGTGATGGACTGAACAAATCACGTGCACTGGAGCTCCACCACTGACCACTTAAAATTCAAATTCCACACTAAGGCTAAGTGTAATCATGGCAATCAGCATCACCACCACCACCATCACCATCATCACAATAAAAAGATGCATTCTGTTCACTGGTGACATCAATCAACTGTGTGGTGAAGATCAGAAGCAGCGCTCCCCTCTTGCTCCCTCACTCCGTCTGTCTTGCTGACTACCCCCCTCCACACCTCCCTGCTCCCCCTCCACCCCCCCTCTGAGGACTGATCACATTTAATTCATTGCATCATTATGTCATCTCCATACTAATCTCTGCCCTCACACCTCCGCCACTTTGACATGCAAATGAGCTAGAAAAAAAAAAGCCACACATTAATATAAAAAAGTCACAGCAATCATGTCTGATTTCCTGCCTTCCAGCCCCACAACACTCCCTCCAGTCCCCACCTCTCCCCCCATCTCTCTTTCCAGCACGCTGTGCTGGTGATCACAAGAAACAACAGCAATCTGTTGAAGATCAGACGCTAAGACAGGGAGGTGGGGAGAAGGATACAACACATACACGTGTCAGCAACGCGGCCCAGGCAGTCCTATTTGCATATTCACATGAGTTCCATTCTCAGATTGCTTAAACAGGGAAGAAGTTAGGTAGATCCCCCACCCACCTACCCTCCCAGAACCGTAAAGCAACAGCTATAGAGAAGGAGAGGGGGAGAGAGTGGGAGAAAGGGAGAGACGGGAGGGAGGAAGAGAGGGAGGGGAGGGAGGGAGAGAGAGAAATATGAATGCAAAGGGAAAAAGAGAGAATATGAGGAGAGAGAGGGGAAACGGAAAGAGACACAGAAAGAGAAAGAGAGGAAAAGAGAGAAAAGAGAAGAAAAGAAAGGCTGGCCACATCTGCCTTACCTCAGCTAGCTTGCTTTCTGTTGCTCTTAAAAGGAATTCCCTGTGGTTTCTTTAGAATTTTTGAGAACCATCCTTCAGGGTTTTTACTTCCCTCTCTCTCTCTCTCTCTCTCTCTCTTTCTCTCTCTCCTCCTCCTCTTTCTGTGTTGTGACTGGGTTTATAAAAAAAATAAATAAGAAGACAACTCTATGTTCAGCTAGCAGTCAAGAAGGCATCATGAAGTCCAGGGCTAGAGGGGGAGGGAAGAGAAGAGGGGAGGGTCACAGCTTAATGCTTTACAAAGGAGAACCTGGAGTCTCTGTTTTTAAAACATTCCTCTAACACACAATGACTAACCAAGACAAAAATATACATACGTTATGTATACAGAGAGACATATGTACGTTTTCACCAGGAACCCAGATGTCAGAAATGTTAAGATTGTGATGCAAACAAATGTAGGAAAATTATGACTCGTGAAAACCCCACTGCAGATCCATTTTGCTGCTCTCTGATTGCAGAGGGGGCCAGGCAGCTAGGGGCTTTATTTGCTGAATCACATTTGTACCAATACCTGGGTAATAAGGGACAGGCTTGCGATGGGGTTTCAGCGACTGCAATGAATTTTCCAGCTTTGATCAGTTTTCATCAGTACTTTTGTGGCAATGAAAATGTGTGGACATGTCCACACATTTTCTTGCTCTCTTTTTCTCATGACAACTAAGGGCGGAAAAAAGAAAAAGAAAAATTGCATTTAAATACATATATACACATGTGTGTGTGTATATATATATATATATATATATAATATGCAAGATGATGTAATAATAATAATAGCTGGCTTTAAATATCCCTTATGAGGTGTAAAATTGGTATGAATTAAAAATATAGAATGATTCTTGCAAAATGCACCTGATTTTCTAGTGGCCTACTGTATAATATTACCCTAATTGACTTTATTAGCTCCGGTGAAATGTTACTATCCCTCCAAGGAACCTGCCTTCCTAAGACAAGTGAACCGCTGCAGTGCTGATGAACAACAGCTGATTCAAAGACATTAAGTGCTAGTCTGTTAAGTGAAAGCAACAAAAACATTTTCAAAACACAGCGAATAGCATCCGGTCTATTTCCAGTTCCTCACCCTGTTCAGCTAGCAAAGACAAGAAGGCATTCCATGTTGTGAGAAACTTTAAGAGAAATCTAATTCTGAAAACTGGCCAGAGGGATGCCTCCGCAAGGTGGTTTTCAATATGAATCCCTAAATTTAAAGAGGAGGAACAATGTTTCATTGTAAAAAGGAAAGAAAAAAAAAACGATGCATGGTCAAGTTCTCAGTCTCTTAAAATTTATTCAGGTGAGGATTCAGTAACGAGTAGGGGCATTATAAAAAGCAGGATAATTATAAAAGCAATGTAAAAATTTGTATTACAGTATACAGTATGTATATATATATAAAACATATATCATGGCCCAAGGACACAAATGTGGGTCATTATCTAGATTATGATACATACACAGGAAACCATGGTATTATATATGTTCAACTGACTTTTCAGAAGAAGAGAGAAAGGGAGGGAGAGAAGGAGGAAGGAAGGAAGGAGTTTAAAAGGTGTTAGCATTCACGCTAAAAAAGAACTTGGGAATTAGTTGTTAAGGATGGTTAAGGAAATGCCAAAATAAACACTGTCTTTATTTGAATCAGAACTCTTGGCACACATGAATCAGAAAAACTAATTTCTCTGTATCTCTCAGAGAAACTGTGAAAAGAGAGATGTTGTGTATTCGTGGCCTGAATCCTAAAAAGGAGGAAGAAAACGGTAATTTTAAGAATCTGACCCTAATTCACGAGTTACAGCTTTCTACCCAAAATTGATGAAAAGCATCTATGACAAGACTCATCAGTGAGTCCCTTAAATAAAGAGAAAGTGAAAATAGCCAAAACATGAGACCCAGGAACGTTATATTTCAATATTATCATATGAATTAAATGTAATCCTTGAAGCGACTAGTCCCTGGGGTCACATATTAGGCCTCCTCCCCCACTGCCACCCCCCCTTTTTTATTTAATAGAGGTCATCCAGGCTGAAAAGCAAAACCCAAATGAAAAGCATCTTCAGTGTGCTTATAACATGAGCTGCAAGGGGTCAGGCAGCGTCTTGTATGGCCTCATAAAAAATACATAACCAGACAGCCTAATAGTATTTCTTTGCATTCGTTTTTGGATGGAGGATGGGGGCTGGAGGATGGGGGCTGGGAATGAGAAAGAGTTGATATTGGTGGCTATGGTGGAAAAAAAAAATCAAAGCCAGCACAAAAATACATTTTTTTAAAAAGGACAGTTAATCTTTCTTTCATGAAAACATATTAAGTGCAATTCTAAAATGTGACTGATTTACAAAATATACTGACCTCAATTTTTTAAGACAGTAAAAGGTATATAAATATATTTATCTATATTTCCTCTCCTCCTTCCCTCTTTTTTTTTTTTTTTTTTGGTTGGTCACGTGAATTGGAAGCTTAGCTATGCTGAGCCCCTCTTCCAGTTAATGTTTTCAACACAGTAAATACTCATTTAAATACAGATGTATAGACTACATTTGTTTCAGATGATCTCTACAAATGAAACAATGATGCAAAGAAAATCATTAATTGCAGGTTTTTTTGTTTTTTGCTTTTGCCTCAACATAGAGGCTCTATCGGGCGTACTAGGAGAGGGGAAGAATGGGCAGCGAGGGAAAGAGAGAATGGCAAGAGAGGAGACTCACACAGCTGGACCACAAATAAAAATAAACAGCTCTCGATGCTGGGGAGATGAGAGAAGCTCTAAACATATTCTCACCCCTCCCCCTCACTTCTTTCCTCCCAAATATAGCCCAGAGATGAGTGACCCTGCTGGCGAAGATGGAGGCAGAGAGGTGACCCTGCGCTAACCAGCCTGTTAGAACTAATAAGGTGCTCTCCTAAGGCACTCCACTGACATCGGGGCAGTGTGGAGATCACTCTCCTTGTTCCTGCCCATCCTCAGCTTGAAACTTACTACTCCTTTGCATTATTAAAGAGACAGCTCTCATCCTCTGTGGGACAGAGAAGATTGGGTGAAGATAAATACTCTGCATTATTTTTATTTAAATGTTATGTTTGTGCTCAGTAGTCCAGATATTAAAAATCTATGATTTTACAACACAGCCATGTGACTAATCTGGCACTGGGGTCTCCCACTGAGATAGTCAAGAGGCAAGGAAAAAAAAAAAAAAAAGCTGATTTTAATCATTTATATTCCCTTCCCTCCCACCGCCCATTTCCATCCAAAGAATAGGATCCCCAGAGGCCGAGGATCGAACCTGCATCCTTATGGACACAAGTCAGATTTGTTTTCACTGTGCCACAAAGGGAATTCCATAATGTTTTTAAAAGATAGGCTTTAATGATCCTCTAAGAACAGTTTGCTTGACGAGCTTATTCTTATCAAGTCTTACAAGAATGTGCAAGTCAAAAGATACCATCTGCCATCTAGTCTAGCTACCCACAAGTGGAATGCAGACATATCTGGCTCACAACCTAGCCCCAGAGCATAACTGTTTAATTAGGATTTTATGAAAAAGTCTTATAACAAGTGGTTTTCTTCCAAGATATCACGATACTCAGGGCAAAATATGATTATTGTAACAACTGATCCAAGAGAATTAAACAATTGGCAAATGGGCACAGAAGCTTTTAACAGCAATCTTGAATGTTTTGAATATTGGTGCTGATAAACAGTTTTTACTGGATAAAGGTTTGAAGGTGGTCGGAGTATTTCTCAAAATCTACCAAAGAGCTACTGTGTTAGTAATATACACAAGTACAAGGTGGCTCCATCAAGAATGAATGCAGCCCGCAATGCTGAGTAGAAGAAATACTCAACATTAGAGTTATGGCTAGTTAGTTAAGATCTTACTTTCCTTGTAATAGGTTGCTTGAAAAATAGGAATCTCTAGGTAGTTTCCATTGTGACGCAGCAGAAACAAACCCAACTAGGATCCATGAGGACTCAGGTTCAATCCCTGGCCTTGCTCAGTGGGTCGAAGGACCCAGCACTACCATGAGCTGTGGTGTAGGTCACAGTCCCGTCTCAGATCTGGAGTTTCTGTGGCTGTGGTGTAGGCCGGCAGCTGCAGCTCCGATTTGACCCCTAGCCTGGGAACTTCCATATGCTGTGGGTGCAGCCCTAAAAATACAGAGATCCAGGGTATATTCCCTTCTCATAAAGACATATACTTCAACCAGACTAAATTTCTAACTGCTTTCTGATTTTTTTGCATCCTCATATGTTAGCATTTCATCTTCACTAGAGGCTAGTCAGTAAACATATCACCTTACAAACAGAAAATCTTCCACTCCTAATGGTAATAACAGATTGGTTTCAGATAATCTCCAAAAAAATGACAGTGTAGTCTTAAATTGGGTGATAATGTAACATGATAAATTTAACAATGGAGGGGAGGAACTACTAATCAATAAATATATGCTGAATAACTAAACAATCAATCAGTTGAAGACTCCCAAGAATCCTTTCATTATCATCTGCAGGAAAAACAATCACGACCAAATCAACCTTACATATGGAAACATACCTTGAATGGAATTCTACTGAACTAACCGATAGAGATCACGTTACCACAGACTCCACTCAGTCTTCTGTCTGAATTTATAGCAATGATCTAAAGACATTATTCCATATTGTATCGGGGAAATTGTGTTTATGCTGAAAATCTACTGCACTAGAGTACCCTTCAAAATTTTTGTCATTTGTAAACGTGTTCAAGCAATGACCTGCTTCCAATAAATGATTCATTAGTTCAGGTTCAATACATTTTGTTACAAAGTGATTTCGATGAAACAGGTATTTGCTGTGATTGGACTTATATATAATTACCATTATAATACTGGTATATCATAAAAGAAGGCACTTTAAGAATCAACACCTTCAAAAGAGACACCCAAGAAATAATTACACAGGCTTACTCTGCTAACACCTTTAGAAAGCAATACATGTTTGGGGGGTGGATTGGTCGGGCATCAGTTAAAAACCAGAACCAGATCAACTTCACTGGTTTTGTTCAGTACCATTATTTAATCACACATTCAGGTAGCCAGAGGCTAAATGGTTCACTCAAAATGTACAGGTGGTGCACTGAGCATTAGGCATCCTATGTCCTAGCCCTGGCTCACCACTGGCTACTGTGTGAACCCAGAAAGAGTATTTCACTTCCCTTGCCTCCAGTTTCCTTGTATGTAAAATGAGCAAAAATGACCAAGGGGCCCTTGTCCAAAACAACTGTTTCCTTTTTGTGAAATAATCACACCTACTTATTTATTTATTTATTTTTAGGGCCACACCCACAGCATATCAAAGTTCCCAGGCTAGGGGTTGAATTGGAGCTACAGCTGCCAGCCTACACCACAGCCTTAGCAACAAGGGATCCTTTGAAACCCAGCAAGGCCAAGGATCCAAGCCGCATCCCTATGCACACTAGTTGAGTTCACTTCCACAGTGCCATGATGGGAACTTGCAAAAATACTCTTTCTTTTTAAACTGGAGGGTTCAGGAACCTCCAAGCAAATGTGGAGTGAGCATGAGGGCAACGGTGATGACTGAGCTCTGAACCCAGACCGTCAGCCAGCTACCACAGGCCTTTAACCATCACCACTCAGGTTTAAGTTACCATGTTCATGGTCACATGGAGCTTAATGCACAGCTGTCATGGTGCCTTCGTTAATAGCAAAAGTCAAAAAAAAAGGTGGGGGGGCGGGGCGAGACAAGCATCTGAAATGAAAATTCATCATGAGATTAAAATGGACATAATTGTGCCAAATTACCTCAAGAGGTTCACAGGATAGATTTGATCAAAAATTTTATGTAGCATATTAGTATATGTCTAGTACTTTAAAAGTGTCAAGATATACATATATACACACAATTACAAAATACTTGATTTTTCTCTGGAATTGGAGAAGGAAAAACTCAAACCTCCCTATCTCATCATTTAAAAGCACAAACACAAACATTATAAGAAATTAATGTTATGCTATAGTATAAAACCTCAGAATTAAAAACAGCAGATCATGAAAACAATGTTTGCCACTTTTATGTCAACTGACATTTCAATTCCAAAACTGCATATAAAAAGTGTGGTTTTCAATTTTTTATGACAATTCACTTTTTCCTTTCAATATTTTCTTCTTGGTGAACTTCAAAACCATTTACCACCCATTAAAAGAAAGATAAAATTTGTTTACATACACCATCATTAATAACTACATGAAAATAAAATGTCTAATACAAGTCTTACTAGTGTGTTAAGCTTAAGTAGTTTTCACTTAAAATCACCTCTTTATAATATACCACAAGAAAATGATGAACTGATTTTAAAAATTCCTGAGAAGGTTGAAAAGATTATAAATGACTATGAAAATTGGCAATGGGTCAAAAAAGGTTGGGAAACGCTGATCTCCGAGGTCTAGTTCAGCTCTAAAATTCTTTATGTTAAACGAGACACCTCTGACTTTCCTCAAGTAGTGGGAAGTAAACTTGCAGAGACTGCCAAAGCCCCCTTCTCTCCTACTAGCTGTTTCCAAATTCATACGCACACAGCACACCAAGTCTAGAAACTTAAACGTATGAAAATCTAGAAATGAGAAAGAGAGGGGCATCTAAAATGTGAACTTATCCACTCTATCTTATCTTTCCACATTATCGATTTGCTGGGCTGGTAATTTATTCAACGTGCCATTTGCCCTGAAAAATCTGAGAGGCATCACTCGCCTGCATACACTGTTGTGCCTTGGTAATGAGCTGGATTTAAAATGTGCCTAGATTTCTAACCGAAATGTTCAGCAGTGTCATTCAAGTCACTGAGACTATTCTTTTAAAGCATCTAGGCAGTGAAAGGAGTAAGAAAAGAAACAAGATCTCAAGTTGTCCGCCTCTTTGAACTCATGGATCAGAAAAGGAGGGGCGATATTCTGGAGGGTATCACTTACTAAGAGGAGATACTCAGGCCCATCTAGCTCCTAACATGACAGTATGGATCTTAGGCAAAATCACATCCTCTATCAAAGACTTAGGTTCCAGAAAGGACTGGATTTAATTGGCTCTGGACTTGAGTGATATTTAACAGAGGGTACCAACATTTTTCCTGAGAAAGCCACATAGTAAATACATTAGGTTTTACAGGCCATAGAGTCTGTGTTGCAACAATTCAGCTACCATTGCACTGAAAAAAAAAAAAACAAACAGCCATAGAAAAATACATAAACCAGTGAGCACGACTGTGTTCTAATAACACTTTATTTATAAGCATGGGTGGTGGGCAGGATTCAGCCTGCACTTTTCTGAGGTCTAATCTATAGTAACTTTGTAAATGATACATTTGAAGGATGGAATGATGAGTGTCAACGTCTAGAGGAAGTGAAAGAATTGGAGAATCTTCATGATTGCAAATACCTAAGATTTTAAACCCATTTGATTTGCACTGGGGAGCTCTGATGTTAGTGTAATAACAACATGTTTAAGCCTAAGATTTAACTAAGTGCAATAAACTTGTATTATTTCCTCACAACTTGTCCCCCGATCAGGGAGATCAAGTAGTCATTAGACAAGAAAATTGATACTGAGAGACCCTGACTTTTCAAAGATGTCTGAGTTAGCAATGGTCTTCAGATCTTTTGACACTTCTGATTGCTCCTTCAAATGAAATTACATTATACACACACACAGTTTGTTGTTAAGACAAACTAATGCCATAGAGTAAACAGTTACTACCAGATTAAGGTGATTATGAGAAGCTTAGGAAACAACTAAAATTAGCTATAAAATAAGGTACAAGATATCCATTTACAAATTGAGTAAGGTTCAGTCATTGAATTTTCTTGTGCTGAACTACATAATTTGAAATGTTAATGCAACATTTTTTTTTTGTCTTTTTTTTTTTTCATTTTATGGCCACACCCGCAGCATATGGAAGTTCCCAGACTAGGGGTCTAATCAGAGCTGTAGCTGCTGGCCTACACCACAGCAACGTGGGATCTGAGCCACGTCTGCAACCTACCACAAGTCATGGCAATGCCAGATCCTTAACCCACTGAGTAATGCCAGAGATCGAACCCACAACCTCATGGCTCCTAGTTGGATTCGTTTCCGCTGAGCCACGACGGGAACTCCATTAAAGTGATTTTAAAATGCTTTGAGAATCACTATCTTTTGCAACAACTACTTCCATGTTTTTCTCTGGAAACATCAGCCCTACATACAGTCAGAGGAGCAGAAACACCCATTTCACAGAGAGACTTCCTTCCATTGATTTATCTTTATCCTTGTCCTTCAATGCATCCATTCCAACACTTTCATATGCTACAATGAAGTTTTACAAAATTGAAAAATCCAAACACGAAACTATCATACCATGTCTCACATGACATTTGAGTAGAATTCTTTAAACTATCAAGACAAAATTTCTCTCTTGCGGTGATAATTATCAATTGAGAGCCATTTTCACAAAATATGATGTCGGTTCTTAAGTTGTTTAAATAAATTGAGCTTTTGATGTGTCATCATGGAAATGACAGTGTGGGAGATTCATGTACTCCTTTAATAGTTAGCATCTAATGAAAAAAAAGCAAAGGCCAAGTTAATATGTAATGATAGGTTCTTGCCAAATGACTTCACAGGACATTGTCGGAACAAAAGTTTCATGGAGGAAAATGGTGAGCAAACTTAATCATCACATGGCACATACTCATAGAGACAGCCAAACTCCCAAGAACATTTGCAATACCATAAGGAGTCCCATTGTAATATTTCTATTTTAATAGTGAGACTCATGTTTACACATGTTACAACTCATTTTTAAGAAATGTAGAACAGTGAAGAATTTTTCAGTAACGCATATTTAAATTTTTTCAGTATTATATTTTGAGTAGCACTAACAAACTGATCGGCCCATCAAAATGATGGATCTGTGATTTTAAATGAATTCAGTATGAAAAAGAAAAAATAACCATGATAATGACAATTATTAAAATGATAATCCCATCAGGCTCAAAATCCAAAGAATTAGCTTCCTAAGTAAAATCTCAAATACGAAAATATGTTTTTCTATGATTGAATCCACCATCACATAGAACATTCAAGACTGTTAACTTAAACTTTAATGGTTTTCATAGTAAATTTATATAGTAATCTGTATATTTAGTTTTATAGTTTTATAAAAGCTGTACACACAGGAAAGTCATATCTAATTTCATGTTTGTCCAAATTTAAATAATACACCATGTAAAATGGCTAAAAATAATTTCCATAAATATGAAGAGTCCAAGAAAATACACCACTTTAAAAAAAAAAAGCAGAGTTTGTTTTTTAGGAGAAGAGTTAGGGGGTGTAAAGTCCCTCCTTCCTACGAGGCAGCCTTTTTCTTCTGACAGGAGAGGGAACGGAAGGAGGACTTATTCAAGCCTAATCACAGGTCACGCTCAGTATGATTCCTGAACTGTCCTGGTACAGGCCTGACCAGCAGCCAAACTATTTCCTTTCCATCCATCTGCCCCCATTTGCCTATTCTATGTGTTTCAGCACATCTAATGAAAACAGAGTTACTATTTGATGAGATTTTTCTTATCATGGCCACTTCTTGCAAGTTTCTTGAAATACACTCCTATGCCTCATAATTTATTTATATGTGTTGTAATGAGGGCTCAAAAAAAAAAAAAGGTAAAATTAGAAATTGCTCTGTAACAAAGGGAAGTATTTTTAAACTTGGTAATTATTTTTAATTTTAATACAATGGCTTATTTGGGGTTTTTTTACATCTTAACAGTGATAACAGCAAGGGCTCATGAGCACTTACTATACTAGGTGTTGTGCTAGGCAAGTTGCAGGTATTATCTCACCCTTCAAAACAACTACATGAAGCAAGTATAAATATTATCTCCATTTTAAGACTGAGAACCTACAGCATTCCCAGCTTGCAAAATACATCTAATAGATTATGAAGAAAGACAAAATCACTATTTTTAAGCCAAAAGTAACTGAGTAGTGGCAATTATCAAAAAATGTGGTAATAAGCAACGAAAAAATGTTTTAAGAATTTCAGTCTAACATCCCCTCCAGCATAAAACTAACAGGTCTCAATTTGCCCATTTCCAGGTCATTAGTTCATCTACTAATTTAACATATTACTGGTGGATGCTTAATAGAGGGTCACTTTTTTTTTTTGAAGTATAGTTGATTTATGAGTTAGTTTCAGTGTACAGCCAAGTGATTCAGTTATACATATATATCTTTTTCAGATTCTTTCCCATTATAGGTTATTACAAGATACTGAGTGTCATTCCCTGTGCTACACAGTAGGTCCCTGTTATTTATGTATTCTATGTATGGTACAGAAGGTCATCTTCTGCACACAATTCTGAAGCAGATGATTTTGTATCAATTATGACATTTGCAAAAATCTATCTTTACCTTTCACAACACAGTCAGGCAAGTTCTCCTGTTTCTTATGTCACAGCTCCTCCTTTGGTCTGATTAAATCTTCAGTTTTGCACTCTCCACTAGGTCTGTTGATGTGAGATTTTTAATTGTAAAAATATACAGTAAGATGTCCATCAATACTACAAAAACAATAAAAGGCATGAATGACACTGCACTTTCGGGTAGGGCTAGGGTCCCCCCGCCTCTTTGTTTTTGGTTTTTAGGGCCACACTTGTAGTATATGGCAGTTCCCAGGCTAGGTGTTGAATCAGAGCTATAGCCCCTGGCCCATGCCACAGCAACGCAGGATGCAAACTACGTCTGCACCCTACACCACAGCTCACAGCAAAGCTGAATCCTTAACCCACTGAGCAAGGCCAGGGATTGAACCTCAGTCCTCATGGATGCTAGTCAGATTCATTACCCACTGAGCCACAATGGGAACTCCATAGGGTCCCCTTTTCTTATCTCCTTTTCTAATATGCTATATGGTATATCTTGTAAACATAAAATTACTTGCAAAGAATTCACACAAGCAAAAGCCATACAACAAAATATACTTTTTAAATGTACATAGGCAACCTAGAAATTAACACCTCTAAGTCAGAGCACTTAAAATGGTTTGATAAATTTTCAGCTCTTTAAAACATGTCATTCTCAGAAAAGTTGACTAAAAGATTCTCTGGAATTTTTGGCAGGGCCACATTAAAACTATCTCAGACAAGTGAAAAACTGTGATTATAGTTGCAAGACTTCCAGACAAAGAACTTTTTGTTAACCATTCACACGTCAATGTAATTTTAACAATTATCAAATTACCCTATGTAGTCTAAATCCGTCATGTTAAAAATCATCTTTATTTCCTGTTGTTTCTTTTCTTAGTGGACAAGAGCTGGCATTAAATAGGAGCAGAGTGGACCCTTAGTCTTCTGTTTAATGCATATAGGGTTTCATTAACTTAAAATGTCAATGACTGTTTAGAGAGCAGATGCTATAAAACCTGTTAAAACAATGTATAAAATCCAGTGCACTGAGTCATAATCACCCATTACAGCCACTGACCAAAATCTCAACAGAGAAACTCTACCAAGCATCTCTCAGGAAAGCCAGCAAGACCTGGAATCTTTACCTTTACATTTAAGGAAATTTCCTACATTCCTGGATCTTATCCCTAAGACTAAAATTAAAAAAAAAAAAAATCCTTCAATCGTTATTCCAGCACTACCTAGCAAATGGTATCACACAGCAGTTTTGCAAGGACAATGGTCTCAAATTGTTCAAATCGAGAAATCGCATGTAGATTAATTCACCCACGTGAGCCTGTGCAGCACCAGGACTGCAGTGGTAATACACTGATTCTGGTATGAAAAGTTAATTCACTACTTCACTGCTCTCCTGTCAGGTAGTTTTCTTGGTTTTCCTAACATTCTATTGATTTCCATTGATTTAACTTGCTTAATTCTAAAGGTGTATCTTGAAATGGACACTTCATTGGTTTTCATTTTCATTGGTTTCAACACAGTCTACTTAAAACGTGGCACAGAATTAAATAACTTGAAGACCAACCATAGGTAATCAGACTTTCACTTCTAAAACTAAAAGCTCCTGTTAAACACCCTTGACAAAGTCAGTGCTTCATATTCCTGGCCCATAATTCAGGTGACATCAAATATTAAACACTTTTGATAAAACATCAGTATTTTTTGTTTCTTATCGCAACTTATGTGCCTGTAAAATATCATACCACATCTTCCTTCTATTCTCTTTGTATTTTGAAATTGGCAGAATGAAACTGGGATCTTTACATTTTTGGCACACCACACAGTGACTGCTACCAGAATTATATAACCATACTAAAGCCCATTTCCGCTAAGCACCACCATCTAATTTGTCAAGTCCCCTAAAGGAAACCAAGCATGTGGGAAACAGATGGAGGAAAGCATAGTTGAATAGGAATGGAAAAGAGATTTATCAGAGAAAAAATAGAGAGAAACTAGTAGGATATGGAAGAGGGTAAATCCCAAAGGACACAAGGTAACATGGTCACTTCTTGTGGCCATTGAATTTCATAATTTCAAAAAAATGGATTGTTGTATAAGTATGCAGGATGTTCAGCTGTGGGTTCTTAAAATGAAGGTATTTCAACTTGTATTCATAAGCCTTAATAGGATCATTTCCTCTGAGGTACTTTGCAAAACTTGAGATGTGTGTGTACAAACACACAGGAATGTTGTTTATCAGAATCACAAAAGAAGTTAAGAACCACTGCTCTAGAAGCTAAAGCTACTGTATAGCCATCTTCCTCTGTCGCAGAGGGGAAAAAAAAAAAAAAAAAAACAGTGACATGAGTCCTGTCTTTTTGTAATGCTCCAGAGTAATCCCAATACTTCTGTTGCTTTGAGTTAATCAAAGACACCAGGGATGACTAATGAGTATAAACTACTTATACTAAGGTCGGGGACTTCTTATGAATGACTGACACTCTATCATCCCTTGCTAGAAGTATTGATATTGGACGAGGCATGACAGACAAGACATTAGTCAACTTATGTTACAGCCTCTGTTTCTACATCTTCTCTATCCATAAGGAGAACTTTACTCACTGGATATGTCAGCTAAACAAACATCCATCATCAATGATTAACACTCACACAATAATACACACATATCTACGTGTATACACCTGCATCTACACACATAAAGAAAAAACATATTCAAAGGTTTTGAAAATCAGATACAGACACAGGAAATGGTACATTTCTACCCAATCAATTTCGATATAGTTTTCAGTTTGATGATGGCCCTCAAGCATTCTTCTTTGAAAAGCACTGAAGCTATCTTAAGAAACTCATTTCGTGTTATTTTACAGCACACCTTCCAAAGGAACCCCAGTGAACAGTAGGAAATGTGTATGTCAAAGGTACAGATCTATCAGCTATTTTGCATGACGAACTAAAGTAGTTTTCAACACCTTCTGAAAAGCATGTGCACATATTAAATGCACAGACCTTTCAAGATGTTTGAACAGGATATTGGGCCTTGTATGTCATACTCTCACCCATCTGAAATATTCATGTGGAGATAGGGGACGTACAAGATGTCCAGGAGTTATCATCAGGAATTATCTGATGACATCACAAAAACTTCACTAAGCTAGAAGTAATTCCTACCAAGATTTACAAACCAAGAGAACTGAAGCTCCACCAATGTGGACACACAGATGAAAACCAGCATGCTTCTGGCCAGCACAATGAATATGAATTAGGAATTATATGCGAAAATGTTTTTCAGACTCAGAGACTTTGAAAACAAGCTTACAGTTACCAAAGGGGAAAGGTGGGGGTTGAGGAGGAGGGATAAATTAGGAGTTTGGAATTAACATATATACACCATTATGTATAAAATAGATCAAGGACCTATTGTATAGCACAGGGAACTCTCAATATTCTATAATAATCTATATGGGAAAACAATCTGAAAAATAATAGATATGTGTATAACTGAATCACTTTGTTGTACACCTAAAACAAATACAAACTTCTAGGTCAACTATACATCAATGTAAAATAAAAATTAAAATTTTAAAAATATTTATTGTTGTTCAGTCTCCAAAAATCATTTGGTTCTGATTTTCTACACTTGATTTTTGCCTGATTAGAAACCCCATTAAGCTAAGTTTTAGATACAGCTTGGTTATAATCACAACACAAAAGGTAGAACAATCTATTTTCCTCAAGAAAAAAATTTGCTTAGGACCTAACTTTCCTTTAATTCTGATAATAAAATACTATTTTTATCTTATTTCTATGTCATGTTATACCTTTGTGGAGAGAATCCAGTAACAGCAAAGAGACAGTATTTTTTAAAGGTTTGTGAAGTTTCAAACATTGATTTCTCTACTTTACATAGTCAACTACTGGCTAGAAGTCTCTGAATTTTCATTTTTTATAAGAAATTTGGTTTCAAATTATATTTAAAACTGGTTTGAATTTTGTGCTATCATTATCATCCATAAGATTTACTTATTCACTTAGAAAGCTTCATAACCATCCTAAGAAATTCTTAATAATGACTTCAGCAGACACCATTTTTCTTTGTTAGCAGGAACCAAAGCCACTTTTTCATATTTACTTCTGGAAATTTCTAACAGTTCTTTCCTTTTTGATTATCTTTAGCTTCAATTGCTTCCTTCTTTGGGAGGAAAAAAAATCTTACTGTTCTGCTTTAAGAGTTCAAATAGGAATATTTCAGTGCTTTAAAAATCAACTCACTTAATTCAATATAAAAACTGCAAATGTCATATCTAGTGTCACAAGTGCAACTATCCAAGAAAGCATGACAGAATTCTCCAAACTTGTTACTGGAATTAAAAAAAAAAAAAAGTGGCTCGATTTTGTTCTGCCTTCATCCTCCCCAGTCTTTAGGGAGCTGTGCTGCAAAGTGACTTTCTTTTTCTTCTTTTTTTTTAAACATCCAGCAGTGGCATTCATGCTAAGGAATAAACCATCTTGGAATAGGAAACTCCTCATATGCCATTCTGCATGGAGGAGACCAGCTTGACTGGAAGATAAAAACAAGTGAAAAAAGCACTAAATTGCTGTTCATGCACAAACCTAGAAATTAGGAGGTGGGGAAGTAGGGAGAAGGAGAGAAGAAGTGAAGAGGGCATGAAATAAAGAAAAGGAAGTGCTTATTTAATATAGCAGAAAGCTGAAGCCTTCAGAGAAAAGTAGTCAGAAATTTCTGGTGACAAGAGGCCAGAAGACTTCCCCGGGAAAAAAAAATCATGTAATATTCATTTTAAGTTGCTTTGCATCACTGCAGAGCAAACTTCTTCCTTCCAAACCTTTAACAAAATCAGCTGCTCAAGTAAGTCTTACGTGAGCAGCTGGGGGAAACTGGAGGCAAGGGCTAACTTTCCCTTCTAGGTTGCTCTAGAAAACAGAGTTCCAGGAAAAAAAAAAAAAAGCTTGGTGATTCACGTGGAGATGAGAAAGTTACTGGAAGCAAGCACTTAGAGCTAGAAGAGGCCATTAAAAAATTTTTTAACTGAATTTTTGGTGAAAACTTTGAGTTTCCTGCAGGATATGTCATCCAACAATCAATTTAAATTTCAAAGGACAAACGAAAGTCTCCTGACATCTGTGGTTCAACTTTTCTCATACGCTTCTGTGAATCAGCAACTTCTTCATGAAGTCAGAGCAACCTCACTTGACCTAATTTTAGGTGGTCAATTTTGAACTGTCTCCTGTCACACAGATAAATTCCTTCCTTTTTCCAGACTTTTATAGTTTTTAATTTCCTGTTTGATGCAATGGGAAAAGGGAGGTGGGGAGCCTGATTTGTATTCCCTTTGGTAATGGAAATAACTCATGAGGATGTCCATGAGCTGAGAAATCCCAGTTGTCACTGCCTTGGCTTTTAACCACCAAAAGGAAACTCAAGTGGACCGCAACCTCAGTAGCTCCCAGATTACAAAATCAAAGCAATGAGAGGAGCAGCAGCCCTATCTAAAGGCTGCCTCTGTACCCAGGGATATGCGGTGCTCGTGCACCACAAAACTGAGTATGTTTTTTAATCAACCTCAAGACAGAATGAGACCCTGGCTTATAACTGAAAATGAGAAATAAATTTATCGTGCTTTCTGTCCCATGTATTCCTTAGTACTCCTTGCTTATAATAAGATGAAGATAAAGATTCATTGTGTGTATAAAATTGGTTTTCCAACAAATTCTGTTGCTCTTAAAGTAAGATTCCCAGGGTTTAGGAAAAAAAAGAAAAAGAATGTGCAAAGGAAAACCAATGCAGGGAGGAAGTAATACAGAAAAGAAACAAACAGTAAAGACCCACTGAAAAACAACATGCATTACTGGGCTAGCTATTTTTTCCCCATCAACTAGAGGTTTGATTGCTTTGAACTGTACTGTGGCTCCCCTCTGGAATAACACATAGAAGACAAACGTGGTTATCTTTTTGGGCTCCTTGCCAGGCAGCTTTCTTGGAAGCTCAGAATGTCAGACAGTCTGATGTAGGAAATGGGAAGGTGTATATGAAAAAAACGTCTTCAGAATGGCCCAATGGGCTGGTGATAATTGCACAAGTCCTGCGTGGTAAAGAAGGTCTGCAAAAGATGCCAGACTATTATAGGCTCCTAGAAGATTCTTGTCTAAAAATGGAACATTTAGAGCTTCAGGGGTAGGCTTGGATAGACACCAGGTTTGATCAAAGTCAAACAAACTATCTTGTACTTATATAGCCAGCTTACAGGAAGCTAACAGGAAAAAAAAATATGTGTGTAAATAGAAAAGGTGACCAGTGCCCAACTGGCAAAGAGACAAGCCCTTGGTTCCTAAAAAGCATTTTGGAGCTCTGCCCATGGGTTTTACTTATCTATTTATTCATCTATCTACCTACCTACCTGCCCACCCACCTACTCTACAGACTTGAAAACAGTCTTAAGGGACTGCCCAAATTTTAATCATTTTTATCCACCTATACCAGGCTTGTAGCAGAGGATTAATTAAATGGCAAAAGAGTTGAGAAGTAAAACTATATTCATGATTCCTACTTCTTTTATATCCATCCTAATTTATTCTAGATGGGGAAATTTTATTTTACAGTAACAATTATATAACTTAAATGTAAACCCCGACAATTACTAAATGGATCACTGTTAGTTTGGGAAAGCAAAGGGTAGATTCTACTGGTGTTTTCTCTTACTAAAATGCATGAACGAAGAAAGTAAGTACCACCAGAAAACAGGAAAACCTCTGGCACTGTGAAGACACGGCAGCCTACAGGTCAGCTTCAAGAGTTCTCAGAATAGCTAAGTCCCCGCATAGGTTCTTTCCTCTGAACCACCTGATCATATGAATAAAGAATGTTTCTGCTAAGTGAACTGCACTTTTACATAGGGGTCCCCAGACTTCAGGAGGGACCCTCTCCTCCCAAACTGATATATATATCTATGTGCATGCATATCTTTCCGGACTCCCAAGGAAGACAGTATCCCCAGCAGATCTTTAGAACTACATTTGTTAGTCACAAAGGACCACATATTGTGTGATTCCATCTATAGGTAATATCCAGAACAGGTACATCCATAGAGACAGAAAGTAAAATGGTAGTGACCCAGGGATGGGAATGAGGGAGAGAGAGTTCAGAGGAATTGAGGAGTGAGTGCTACCAAGTATGAAATTTCTTTGGGGGGGTGATGAAAATGTTCTAAAACTGATTGTGGCCATTGTTACACAACTCTGAATAAACTAGAAACCACTGAATTGTGTACTTTAAATGAGTGAGTGGTAGGTTATGTGAAAGCTATCTCGATAAAGCTATTAGTCAATAAAAGACCCATCTTTAAAACTCTGACCCACCGGAAATAATTTGGCCTTTCCTGAAAAACAGCAATACCTGGGATGCTCATCAGACTCTAGAATAAGGGAGAAAATGCCAAGGTAAACAAGTATAAGGGCACCATTATTTATCAATGAGAAGCTGAAAGGAAAGGAGACTTACCCGAGTCTTCAATGAGTTTGGCTTAATTTTTTTTTTTTTGCTTTGCTTTTTTAAGTCCACACCCACAGCATACGGAAGTTCCCATGCTACAAAGCTATGGCTGCCAGCCTACGCCACAGCCAGAGCCATGCCAGATTCCCGACCCACTGAGCGAGGCAAGGGATCGAACGTGCATCCTCATGGATACTAGTCAGATTCATTCCCACCATGCCACAACGGGAACTCCGAGTTCAGTTTATTTTTTTTTTCTGCAGCAACTGAACCAAATACTTCACTAATTGTATTCTCCACGGGTCAAGTGCCTACAAGTTAGTGGAGACATCTGAAAATGAACGTGGTAACAAAGGAAATTCTGCAAGCCCTGTGAGTCAGGGAGTGGTTAACTGGACAGATGGCACTGGCTCCTCTGATTCTTTTGCTTCTGGCTATCAAACCTCTCATCAGTTAAAGTCAAAGGGTTTTCAATGTCTTAAGACAGAAAGGCGATTGTAAAGTTTGCATAGAGATATTTCCAAAAAAAAAAAAAAAAGAATGCATTTAAGCCACATTTTCACCTTTCCTCGGGTAGAAATAGTACATTATAGTACAGTATATCATTTTTATTAAGGCTGAGGTATTTCTTACAAGTTGGGCAAAATCCCCCACACCATATGTTTTCCCATGTGGACAAAATTTATTTGGAGTTTGTCCTAAGAAATAAATTTAAATACCAGTAAATTGATGATGATCTAAAAAAAATAAACACTTATAAATGTTCCTTCTTAACTAGGAATTACTGATGGAAACATTAAAATCAAGGGATATAATTTTCTAGACATGGCCACAGGGAGAGGAATTTTCGTGCAAACGCAATGAAACTTCTAGTACAAGATTCACTTTCTAGCCCAGCGAAAAGATACTGGGGAGAGAGCTGGAGGAGCCCATAACTTTTAAAAGTTAGGACTCTGACATCAAGTTGAAGTGTACTACCTCCTTTAAAGGGAAGCAGCAGGACAAGAGGCAGTTTTCTCACTGCTCTTTTCATTTTTTAATCTTTTGCAGCATAGCCCAAACAGAATGATTAGCATTCCCCCATCTGTCTGAATACAAAGCCCTCAACTTACAACATTTAAGTTCCAGAGAGAGTTTTAATGTGCTATCAATTGAACAAGTTTTTTCCTTCCACTGTGGTTTTGGGACTTAGAGATAAAACTGATTAACTTATATTGGGATTTGAGAAGATGAGAAGGTTGAGTGGGGGAGGGAGACTGTGAATGATTTGAATTATTACTTTATCCGATCAGAGTTAAATGCTGTCAGGTTACAACTCCATAGAACGGACACCCTCGGCAGCCACGCAACCAGAGGAAGCCGAGATTGACAATGGACAGGTTCAAATGCTTTTTCCACATATAACAGCCCCACAAAAAGAAGGGTTGTAATATGGATACTTGTGAACTACAGGTAGACCAAGATCTTGCTGGTGGAGTAGGGACATGTACTAAGTAATTTTTCCTGAAATATTTCCTTTTAAAAAAAGAAAGAAAGAAAGAAAAGCAATCAGGTTTTACTGTCCCAGCAAGGGTATGACAGCAACAATTTACTGTTTCCTTCCATCTCACTCTCTCACCCTCCCCCCTCTGCCTCTCTCGCTGGCTCTGTCTCTCCACTCACCATCCATCCTCCATTTCCTGATAACTTCTCATCACGTTAGTTCATGCCTAATATACAATGGTGTGTGAGGACTTTAAAAAAAAAAAAAAAAAGGAAGAAGACAGGAAAAGGAAAAGAGAGACAATATGATTGGGAGGAGCAGCACAGGAGAAAGAGAGATTGAGAGAGACAGAGAGAAGGTCAACGCCCAAGTCTGGCATTTGCCTATTTAAATTCACTCCCGCAGCCCTGACTGAGCTAAGCAAAAGATGGGCTGTGTTATGAATTTCTGATCAGACAACTGATAGGTTATGAGAGAGGACATAATCCCATTGAGAAAGCTTTTTCTTCCAAGCAGTGGCAAGTAATAGCTTATCCCTGAGAGACAGCTCCTTGGTCTGCCCTTTAAATGTATATGTGTAGATGCAGGTGCTTGCACACTGTGTGTGTGTGTATGTGCATGTCTATGTGTGTAGCCATATATAAATTTTTCTTAAAAAAAAGGCAAAACAAGCATTTTTTTTTTTGCCTTTTGTCACTTTATGGCCGCACCCGCGGCATGTGGAGGTTCCCAGGCTAGGGGTCTAATCGGAGCTGTAGCCACCAGCCTATGCCAGAGCCACAGCAACATAGGATCCGAGCCACGTCTGTGACCTACACCATAGCTCATGGCCGTGCCGGATCGTTAACCCACTGAGCAAGGGCAGGGATCGAACCCGCAACCTCATGGTTCCTAGTCGGATTCGTTAACCATTGCACCACGACAGGAACTTCCAAAATAAGCATTTAATGATGATAAATGCGGAGTAGTAACTGATGGTCACCTACAAAAGGGATGTGTCTGAAACAGGGATGTGCCTGGTCAATCAGACACACTCACCAAATAAACTGTATTTTTTTCTCCTTTTAAAAATCTAATTAGAATTCTCTCCTTTGCCTGTCTCATTTTAGTACCCAAAGTGGTGACCTGAAAAGAAAAAGAAAATATTGAGACGAGACAACACTGGTGTTTTGACTACATTTCCTGATTTGCTTCCCTTTCAGTATTTTGCGTTAACCTGAAAAAAAAAAAAAAAACACCATGTGTATACCGTGGACTGTATCGTTCATGTAAAACATTCAAAGGAAGAAACCAAGTTTTAAAGGGGTTTTTTCCCACACATGTGAAGCAATACTTTAAATTGCTTTGTGTGGAGTTCCAGTTGTGGTGCAGTGGAAACAAATCCGACTAGGAACCATGAGTTTGAGGGTTCGATCCCTGGCCTCACTTGGTGAGTTAAGGATCCAGCATTGCCGTGAGCTGTGGTGTAGGTCACAGATACGGCTCGGATATGACTTTGCTGTGGCTGTGGCGTAGGCTGGCGGCTACAGCTCCAGTCCAGCCCCTAGCCTGGGCACCTCCATATGCCTCAGGTTCAGCCCCAAAAAGACAAAATAAATAAAATAAAAAATAAATTGCTTTGTGTAGTAACTGTAGACAGTTAATTACTGTAGCTCTAGTAAAGCATCAACTACCAAGAGGTTTGCAGGTTAATTGAAACTTGTGCAACAGGGACAGGATATTGAGTATCTGCAACAGTTTAGAGCTACCGCTCAGTAAAAAGTTAGAAACTGTACATCTGGAATCAGGGGTTGCTGGAGTCAAGTTCAGTAGCCACCATGCAGCAGATGTACCCACTCAGAAAAGACCTCCGTCTCCGATTTAGAAGCATAGGAAAAAGTCCCTCAGAATTATACCAACGTAATAGCGTAACAGACAAGAGAGATATTGACAAATAAAAGCAGGGAAAGCTTAAAATGTAAAGACTGTCATCACATTTAAAAGAAGGAAGGCAGTTGGATCTCATCGCAACCCTGTTTTGAGTGACATCAAATGAACAGCATCTTGTGTTCTTGGCTCTTCTTCTTGCATCAAAAGGCATACCAATACCTAATTGAAACTTGTGTAATAGAGACAGGATATTGAGTATCCAAGTGATGGAAATTTACTGCTTAAGAGGAGAAGGAAGAGAAAGGGTTACTGATCTATATTTTACCTAACATTCATCATCATCGAAGGGTTGGGACCCACTGCAGGGGAAGTGTGGCATACCATTTAACTGAGAGCCCTGTAAGCCAGCTTTGAGTGGTGGGTGGGTGGATGGGTGGCTGTTTAAAAAAGAAACCCCTTCATGATTTAAGGGGATTTCTCTTCCACTTGTACATGCACCAATTATGAATTATGACCTACAAAATCAAAATTGTGAATGCCTATCAGGACCACTCTGCCTCTGAACTGCAGTGTTTTCACTTATGTCACACATACATGTCAGGACAACATCAACTCTCTTTACCCTCTAAACTGTAAAAGATCCATTAAGCAAGTGTGGATTGGGGCAGGGGATGGGACATAATCTGAGAGTGCAAATTATTTACCTGATTTAGATTCATTATAGCAGGCATGCTATCTGCATTTCACCATCTTTTTAAAATGGGGAACTTGCCCTGAAAGAATATTATGTAAATCTGTCACAGAATATTGACTCTATACATGACTTCCACACCATGCGTCTGCTTTCTGTGCAAGCTTACTACACAGACATACACAATTTCCCATTTTTAATCTCCAGTCCTTCCCATTCTCCTCCTTGCCCCAACACTCATTATGGGGAAAATTACCTCCAACAGGACACTACTGGTTTTTTTTTCCATTCAATTTACATAATTGCTGTTTGTTACTTTTTTATGTGGAAATTTTGTTCCCCAAAGGAAAGCATTGATGTTTAAATGGCAAAATGGAGTTCCACTCAGGGTTATAAATGTAGGGTTGCTCCCAGCAATGGATTCTGGGACATTCTGAGCCCACCAATGAAAAAGTCATTTTGGGGAGTTAGAGTCAGTGTTTTTTATGATAGTGACAACCCACAGTGAAATACATGCTGGCCAGTGATCCTAAGCTTCTGAGAACCACAAAAATAGGCTTTAGAAATGAAACTTCATGATTTTTCACTATAACACCATGCCAAATATATAGTGAACTGACTTAACTGATTATTAGCATCAATATCTGCATATATGTAAAGGAATTTTAAAATTACTTTGTAAAGAAGAAACTTTTAAGAGAAAGCAAGTTTTGAAAGAAGCAACCTTTTGTAGTTTACATATTCCCTTTTCTGTTACTTCTATATTAAGTACTACAAGATAAATAAAAAACACTTTTGAAAATGAAATCCATTACATGCACAGAATCAACACACATAGACAGTTGCAAGAAACCTCTTAAAGAAAACACCCATGCAACCTCCAACCAAAGTAAGAAGCAGAACTTTGCCCACACCTTAGAAACCAGTCCTTCCTCCCTGTCTTGCACTTCACCACCATCTTTTCATTCTCACAACCCTCTAAGAGGTTCCCACTCTCCTAAATTTTAATAGTCATTTTCTTTGTTCTCATCATAGTTTTCCTATGTGTTAATCGCAACAAGATTTTAGTTTTGCCCATTTTATACTAATAAAATCACTATTCTATTATGATTCGGAGCTTATTTCACTTGCTCAACATTTTAAGATTCACCAATCAGGTGCAGCCATGGTCCATTCATTTTCAGGACAATGTATTATTCCATTTTATGAGTATATCAGTCTTTACTGATTCATTTTCACTAACGGGCATGTCATTTCTTTCTACTTTGGGATTATTTTACACAATGCAAATGTGACCATTCTTGAGCAAGAATGTATAGACATGTGTAAGTGGTAATGGGGTGCTATGTCTTAGTATACAAGTAAGCTTAACTTTACCAAGTAAACCCAACTTTTTTCTAATGTGATTGTCTCAGTTAGCACTTCCATCAGCAAGGCTCCCAATAATCTTTGTCTCTGTCAACTCTGTAAAGTGTTGCTAAGGTGCTAGGTGTGAAGTGATAAATCTTTCCGGTTTTAATTGGCAATGTCCTAATTACCAGTGGGGTTAAGCATTTTTTTTTGTCTTTTTGCCTTTTCTAGGGCCACACTCGCAGCATATGGGGGTTCCCAGGCTAGGGGTCTAATCAGAGGTGTAGCTGACAGCCTACACCACAGCCACAGCCACAGCCACACAGGATCCAAGCAGCATCTGCAACCTACACACACAGCTCACGGCAATGCCGGATCCTTAATCCACTGAGCAAGGTCAAGGATCGAACCCACAACCTCATGGTTCCTAGTTGGATTCGTTAACCACTGAGCCATGACAGGAACTCCAAGGGGGTTAAGCATTTTTAGATATGCTTACTGGTCAACTGAGTTTGCCCTTTTGTATGAAAGGTCAAGACTTGTCATTCATTTTCCCCCCACTGGATTAGTCTTTTTCTTACTCATGTGCCAGAATTCTTTACATGTTCTGATGACTACTCTTGTCAATTACGTATTTTGCAGGTATTTTTCCAATGAAATTGTTTCTCTTCTTTATGATGTCTTCTGATAAATATGTTTTTAATTTTAACATAGTTCTGTTTATTGTATTTATTCTTTAGGGTTAGTGCTTTTGTGCCGTGTTTAAGAAACTTTCCCCTGTCCTGAGGTCATGAAGATATTCTCCTAAATTATCTTCTAAAAGTTTTATTGCTTTACCTGTTACATCGCTGGGTCTTTATTCCACCTGGAACTGATTGTTTTGTAATACTGTGAAGCAGAGGTTCAATTTCATTTCTTTTTTTCTTATAAATAACCAATTGTCCCAACACCATTTACTGAAAAGTCTCTCCTTTCCCCACTGATCTATAAAACACTTCTGTTATGTATCTAATGTATACTTATGGTCTATTTCTTGATTCTCTATGTTCCTCCAGCCTGTTTATTTATACCTATACCATTACTATACCATATCAATGTGGCCTAATAATATCTCTTGACAACTAGTAATAAATCCCAAATATGTTTTCCTTTAAAAGGCAACTTGGCAATATTTCATTCATTTTATTTAAGTTTAGGTTTTGACTGAGACTGAATTAAATCTTTGTAACATTTTTGGAGATTTTCTATCTTCCATGAATATGCTATATTTCTCCACTGAGGTCCTTTTTAATGTTTTAATTTTAATGTTATCAACATCCTACAACTAAGATTTATTCCTAGGTTCTTCATGTTTTTCGAAACTCTTAGAAATATATATTTTTTAATTTACTTTCTATTTGTTGTTAGTATACAGAAATATAGTTCATTTTTCCATACTGATTTTGTTTCTAGCAATTTTGCTACATTCTTACTAACTTTAATGATTTGCCATTTGAGGGTTAAGGATCCGGCGTTGGGTTAAGGATCCGGCGTTGCCGTGAGCTGTGGTGTAGGTTGCAGACGCGGCTCGGATCCCGCGTTGCTGTGGCTGTGACGAAGGCTGGCAGCTGCAGCTCCTGTTAGACCCCTAGCCTGGGAAACTCCATATGCCGCAGGTGCGCCTCTACATAAAGGCAAAAAGACAAAACATAAATAAATAAATAAATAAATAAATAAATAAATAAATAAATATAAAAATGATTTGCCATTTGATTCTTTGGGGTTTTCTACGTTCACAATTATTTCTCCATGAAGAAAGTTTAGACAGTTTTATTTTCTTCTCTACAATACTGTTGTTTTTTTTTAATTTTTATTATATATATATATATTTTTTTTGCTTTTTAGGGTCACACCCGTGGCATATGGAAGTTCCCAGGCTAGGGATTGAATCAGAGCTGCAGCTGCCAGCCTACACCACAGCCACAGCAACTCATTATCTGAGCAAGACCACAGCTCAAACTTGCATCCTCATGAATACTAGCTGGATTCTTTTCCACTGCACCACTACGAGAACTTAATTTTCCTTTTCTCATACTGTCCTTGTTGAGTCTTGCTATCAAGATTATGCTAGCCCACAAGATAAGCTAGACAATGTCTTAAACATTTTGTAATTAAGCAACCAATGGCAGAAAAGCAGTGGTGCCTTAAGGATTTCAAGCTAGCCTCTCTTCAACTTCCTCTTCCCATCTGGGCAGTTAAGGTTCAGGCAGAAGACAGAAACTACACCAGTTAATTTAACAGAGAAAATTTAACATAGAAATTGTTCACTGAGTATAAGAATTCTAACCAGCTAACCGAAAAGACAGGAAGAACCCAAAAGTATCAAATAAGTAGAAACCACTTCAAAGAAAGGATGAATAAAAGTAATAGGTTGGAATTATTCAAGGGTTTGGAAAAGGAGCCAAATCCGGTCTCTGAAGACAGGGTGCTGGTGGGCTGGTACTGATATATTTGAACAAGGTCTGATGAAACTGTGTCTAAAGATGTCAGGAAAACTGCAAACGGAACTCAAATGCTACTAGAGAAACTATCTTCCATGGACAGAGTGACAAAGTGATGCTGGAATGATGACCATAAGAAAAAAAGCTGATAGAAAGTTCATAAGAAGCAGACCAAAAGGGTCTATTTCTTTCTCTCCAGCCCTTCGCTATCCTCCTAGTGGTCTCTACTGGCAGAACTTAAAAGGAACCTGCTGGCAAAGCAAACTGGTTCTGGCCCCCAGAATCACAAAGCATATCAAGTTTGGGTTTGTAGCTAACAGGCAATAGTCTAATAAATAATATTAAAATGGCAAGTCACAGCAGGTGATGCTTGCCAGAAAAGACAAAAATTTTCTTACCAATGATGCAGGTCACCTCCATCACCAGAAAACTTAAAGCCATGCTGAACTAGGATGATGAATCCTAGATGTCATCTGAGCTCAGTTAAGAGTTTCACCATCACTCCATGTGGTACATTATAAAATGGTCATAAATTACTCCCTTCTCATATCCATTCCCCTTTAAATATGATTTTGCAGCTTCTCCTATCCAAGGTAGAGACTATTTCTCCTCCCCTTAAACCTGGCTGTGAAAAACACCATCTGAACCAAATGAGGATTTTGGCAATGGAATATTAACAAACATCATTCATTCAAAGGCTCAAAAACTACGTTTCCTCTCTTGCTGCTGGGCACCAACATGACCGTGTGCAAACACATGGATTAATCTCCTAGAAAATGAGACACTAAAAGGGGAATAAGTCCCATTAGCCTCAGTATTTTCAGCCATTCCTTCTGAGACCACAGACATGAAAAGCCATCCTAGACCATCTAGCCCTGATCAAGCCAGCCCAGACCACATCAGTTATCCAGGTGGTGTAGAAAATTTTATCAAATAAATGTTTGTTGCTCTAAGTTACAAGTTGTAGGATGGTTTGTCATGCACCAAAAGCTAACTGATACATACGACGTATGTATCAAGTGCTGTCACAAGTCACCACCCAGTAGTCCCAAAGGAATTTACATTAAAAATAATCATATCAAGTTTCTATTCTTACTCCACAGGCTGAAAGAGTAAGTTATGCTTCCTTTTCAAAATCCCTCACTCCCAAGATGTCGAGTATTATGAGGAATAACCTGCATGCATGCTTACAGACTTTTATTTTTTCTTTTTACTGCCACTCCTATGGCATATGGAAGTTCCCAGGCTAGGGATCAAATCAGGGATGAAGCTGCTGGCCACAACCACACCAAGGTGAGATCCAAGCCGCATCTGTGACCTATCTACGCCACAACTTGTGGCAATACCAGCTGCTTAACCCACTGAGCGAGGCCAGTGATCAAACCCAAATCCTCACAGACACTAGGTCAAGTTCTTAACCCACTGAGCCACAATGTGCACTCCCTAGACTGTCTTTTCTACAGCCATCATGTGGCACTTCACATGTTTTGCTCTGGCTTGCGTGCTTGCAAAGCCACTGGAGTTAGTTTCACTCTTCTCACTATGAGTGTTTACTGTGAAAAAGTTAATACCTGGGTCAAGGAAACTTTCTTCAGATATTCCCAGGGTTGTTAGCTTGAGAATTTCAAGTACAGCAGTGTGTTGCAGCCAAAAGTACAGAGACTTTTCCTGTCTTCAACTCTGACCTCTAATTTTTCACAACACTAATATGTAGATTCCTGAGGACACAGAATCTCAACCTCTCACAAAAACATAACCTTCGACTTCTGTTAGCAACTCTAAAGCAAGAGAACACACATCTTCAAACACAAAAAATTTCTGAGGACAGCACTATCCCAATGCACTTAGAAAAAAAGTATCTCACTTACACAAGTACTATCTCTAAGATGAACTCCACTTATACCAAGAAGTCAGTATTAAGTTATTACTGAACATGAGACCAGTGGGCATTTTTAATGAGCCATAGGTATATTTTTATAATAAACAAGCAAGGACAAATGGTGAAATTTTGTAAAGTATGCTTTCTTAAATTTCAAACCCTATTCATTTTTCTGATATTATGTCTTTTTTTTTTTTTACAAACTATTCTTTCTTTTGTGAAATAACTGTGCTAAACTATTACTATTTTCCTGTTATAATATGCTCTCTTGGTAAAACTAAAACATTGGGCTCTATATTCATCTCCCCAATTTCTTTTTTCCAGGAACAAAAAAATTCAAAATGTATAGGAAATACCCAGTGATTTGATTTGGTGGAGACTGGACAAATATGTTTTGATCTGGCTTATTCAGGCAGATTTCCTAGAAAAAAAAAGGAACAGCATCCATGTATACTTCTCATGAAGGTAAGAAAACTGTTCCAATTTGAGATGATTGGGGTTTTAGTTTTTTTGGGGGGAGGGGTCATTTGTTCTGTGGTTTGTGGGTTTTTTTTTTTTTTAGTACCTACCATTCTCATAAAGATATTAGAGATCTTAGGGCCAAGTTTCAGAACCAGTTCAGGTCCAAGATACCCCATGCTTTTTCTCATGTCCAGAAGGCTCTTGCTGAAAGAAAGTTTCAAGGAATGGTGGCTAAGCTCTGAGATAAAGAGATGGAAAGAACATTGCCTAACTTCTAAACTCAGAGCACTAGCTCTGTTTCACCTGTACAGGGTGAGACAACGTCAAATCAGAAAATACAACCACTCTGGGAATTTCCAACAGAGTAATGTAATACAAAGCTTGGTTAGAAAGGTATTAAATGGTATAAAAGGGTGATGGAGTAGCTGAAAGACTAGTAACTAACGAGAGAAAGCATCTGTCTGTCACTTGTACAGCTGATGAGTAGAGGTGGTTTTATTACCAGAGCCCAGAAGTGCAGAGAGGACTGCCAGGACCACAAAGGAGTATCTCTGAACTACTGAGAGGGTGCTGCACACAACTGATGGTACCAAGGAAAAGGCCCTGGAGGGCATGTGCTGGAACTGCCAAAAAATGCCATACCGACTGCTGTCTGTTGTTGCTAGAGAAATGTCCATGGAAGTTCCAAGTGCCAAGAAGGTAGCTTCTCCCCATATTCTGTTTTCCAGCCCCTCCCCAGGGCAACTAATTGTCTCGACCCAACGAAAAGCCAGATTGCAGAGGAATTTTCAAGTCACCTGCAAGGCCCCAGCTCCCTATCATATGGAACAATAAAATACAGAAGGGTGAGAATACTGGTGGAGCGCTAACCAAATAACTGACACAGTAGCAATGTACTTGTTTTTTCTTTCAACTTTTAATAACTGAAACTTTCCGAGAGAGCAAAACAAATGTTTTCACCAAAAAAACAAAAAAGGTAAGTATGTGAGATGAGAAAGTTGTTAATTACTAGATGGGGGTAATACTTTTACAGTTTTAACAGTATCAAATCATCACAATGGACACTTCAAATATCTTACAATTTAATACATCAATTTTACCTCCATAAAGCTGAACATTTTTTAATTTTAAAAAATGGAGGATTAGAAATTCACAGGATGTTGCAAAGGTACAGCAAGGTCCCAAGTACCCTTCACCCAGTTTCCCCCATGGTTAATTATGTGCAATAGTAAGTGGAGCAATTTGACATTGGCGAGGTGTGTGAGTACTGTTCATCATCATTTTTGTCACATGGGTCTTGAAACTGAGTACACATTATTCTTTTCACTTTTTTTCTTTTTAGGGCCACACCCACAGCATATGGAAGTTATGAGGCTAGGGGCTGAATCGGAGCTGTAGCTGTCAGCCTATGCCACAGCCACAGCGATGTGGGGTCTGAGCTGCATCTGTGACCTACATTACAGCCCAACCCATTGCCTCCTCCTCCCTGGAAACACACTCAGAACCTTGGGGAGAACACCCTACTCACACCAAAGGAAGAGATAGAAAATAGTCAAACTCCCATGCCAAAAATAAATAGTACCCCCCCCAAAATACAAAAGGGGTGTTCTTTCATAGAAGTACCCCTCCCCAGGACTACAGTTTGACTTCCCTAAACTCACAGACAAAGAAAGACATAAGCAAGATGAAGAAGTTCAGAAACCATTCCCAGTTAAAGGAACAGGAGAATTCACCCAAAGTGGCTAACAATGAAACAGACTTCTGCAATCTGACAGACAATGAGTTCATAAAGGAGAGAGAGAAAATACTGAAGGAATTAAGACTAAATACCAATGAATTTAAGAGCAGAGATAAAAAGTAATGCAGATTCCTTAACTAGATAGTTCCTTTCTAAAGGAATCTGCATTACTTTTTATCTCTGCTCTTAAAAGGAACATGGAAAAATTACAAAATTCATTTGCAGAGACACATTCTGAGCTAAAAGCACTAAAGAGCATAATGAATAATGCAGAGGAATGAATTAGTGCCTTGGAAGATAGAATAATGGAAATCACCCAATCAGGACAGCAGACAGAAAACCAAATGAAAAAACATGAAAGCAATATAAGATATCTATGGGATAATATGAAGCAAGCCAATCTATGAATAATAGGAATTCCAGAAGAAAAAGAAAAAGAAAACGGGATTGAAAATATATTTGAAGAACTTATGTCCGAAAGTTTCCCAAATCTAAAGAAAACTGATATAAAGATATAGGAAGAGGAAGCACACAGGGCCCCAAACAAGTTGAACCCACATAGGCCCACACAAAGACATACAATAAAAATGTCAAAAGTTAAAGACAAAGAGAGGATTCTAAAGGCAGCAAGAGAAAAACTAAGCATTAATTATAAGGGAACCCCTTAAGGCTATCAGCTGATTTCTCTACAGAAACATTACAGGCCAGAAGGGAGAGGCAGGATATATTTAAAGTGCTGAAAGGAAAAAATTTGCAGCCTAGAATACTCTATCCAGGAAGAATATCATTTAAAATGGAAGGAGAAATAAGCAATTTCTCCAACAAACAAAAGCTAAAAGAGTACAGCAATACTAAACCCATCCTAAAGGAAATACTGAAATGGCTCCTCTAAATAAAAAAGAAATAAGAAGAAATAGGGTGGAGGAAAATTTGGAAAGCAATCACTTAAATAAAGCCAGCATATAGATCTAAAAGAGGGAAAAAAAAATACTATAAAAGCAATGATAAACACAAGGAACAGCAAGAGGATACACATGAAGATGTTAAAAAAAAAAGTACAAAATCATGGAATGTGAGGAAGGAAATTAAGAAAATATAGATTTTTCTTTCTTTTTTTTTTTTTAATAATGTGTTTGAACCTATACGACCATGAGGCTAAAGCAAGCAGATACAGAAAGGGGTTAACATACTTAAACAGCAACCACAAATCAAAACTGAACATTACACTTATGAAAACTGAAAAGTACTGAAGCATAAAATAAATGGAAATCATCCAACCAAAAAAAGAAAGGAAGAGAAACATGGAATCAACTGGAAAACAAGGTTTAAAATGGCAATAAATACATATCTATCAATAATCACCTTAAATGTCAATGGACTGAATGCTCCACAGATTGCCAGACTGGATAAAAAGCAAAAACCTTCAATCTGCTGTCTACAAAAGACACACCTTAGGGCAAAGGACACACCTAGACTGAAAGTGAGGGGATGGGAAAAGATATTTCATGCCAATGGACAAGACAGGAAAGCAGGACTTTAAAATGAAGGCCATAAAGACAGACAAAGAAGGACCCTGTTTGATGGTAAAATGCTACATTCAAGAAGAAGATATTATAATCATCAATATATATGCCGCTAATAAAGGAGCACCCAGATACCTTCAACAAACACTAACAGATAAGAAAGGAGAAATTGATGGGAATACAATCGTAGTAGGAGAATTTAACACCCCACTCACATCAATAGACAGATCCTCTAGACAGAAAATCAGTAAGTCAACAGAGATCCTAAATGACAATAGGAAAGTTAAACTTAAATCCACATTTTCAGGACATTACATATAAAAAAAATCAGAATATACATTATTCTCAAGTGCACATGGAACACTCTCAAGGATCAATCACATACTGGGGCACAAAGCTAACCTTAACAAATTTAACAGTATAGCAATTATTTCAAGTATCTTCTCTGATCACAATGGCATGAAAATAAAAATCAACCACAGGAAAAGAAATGAGAAAAAACTAACTACACGGAGACTAAACAACATGCTACTAAAAAACCAATGTGTCAATGATGAAAAAAAGAAGGAAATTAAAAAATACCTCGAGACAAATGATAATAAAGACACAACCACTCACAATCTATAGGATGCTGCAAAAGCAGTGCTCAGAGGGAAATTCATAGTGATACAGGCTTTCCTCAAAGAAGAAAAATCTCAAATCAACAACATAACCCAGCACCTAAATGAATTAGAAAAAGAAGAACAAACAAAACCTAAAGTCAGCAGAAGGAGGGAAATCATAAAGATCAGAGAGAAAATCAATAAAACAGAAATTCAAAAAACAGTAGAAAAAAATGAATAAAACCGAGACCTGGTTCTTTGAAAAGCTAAAAAAAATTGACAAACCTCTGACTAGACTCACCAAGAAGAGGAGAGAAAAAACCCAAATAAACAAAGATGGAAAAGGAGAAATCACAACAGATACTGCAGAAATACAAAAAACCATGAGAGAATACTATGAACAATTGTATGTCAACAAATTTGACAACCTAGAAAAAATGGACAACTTTCTAGAAACTTACAGCCTGCCAAAACTGAACCAAGAAGAAATAGATCAACTGAACAGAGTGATCACTAGAAATGAAAATGAGTATGTCATAAAAACACCTCCTACAAATAAAAGTCCAGAACCAGATGGCTTTACAAGCAAATTCTACCAAACATACAAAGAGGAACTTATACCCATCCTCCTTAAACTTTTCCAAAGGTTGAAGAAGAAGGAATACTCCCAAAGACATTCTATGATGCCACCATCACCCTAATACCAAAACCAGAAAAAGATACCATGGAAAAAAACAAAAGCAAAAACTATAGGCCATTATCTCTGGTGCATATAAATGAAAAAATTCTCAACAAAATTTTAGCCAACCAAATCCAACAGCATATAAAAAAGATCATACACCACGACCAGGGGGGATTCATCCCAGGTTCACAAGGATGGTTCAATATATGCAAATCCATCAACGTCATACACTACATTAACAAAAGAAAAGTTAAAAAACACACGATCATCTCAATAGATGCAGAAAAAGCATTTGACAAAGTCCAACATCCATTCATGATCAAAACTCTTACCAAAGTGGAGACAGAGGGAACATACCTTAACATAATAAAAGCCATTTACGACAAACCCACAGCAAATATAATACTCAATGGAGAAAAGCTGAAAGCCTTCCCACTAAAATCTGGAACAAGACAAGGATGCCCACTCTCACCACTTTTATTCAACATTGTATTGGAAATCCTCACCACAGCAATCAAAAAGAAGTAAAACGTATCCAGATTGGAAGAGAAGAGGTAAAATTGTCACTGTGTGAATATTACAAGATGCTATATATAGAAAACCCTAAGGACACAACCCAGAAACTACTCGAACTCATCAACAAATTCAGCAAAGTAGCAGGATATAATGTGACATTTAGAAATCAGTCACATTTCTGTATACTAACAATGAAATATTAGAAAAGATATACAAAAATAAATACCTTTTAAAATTGCACCCCAAAAAATCAAGTAACTGGGAATAAACCTGACCAAGGAGGTGAAAGACTTATATGCCGAGAACTATAAAACATTAATCAAGGAAATTAAAGAGGATGCAAAGAAATAGAAAGACATTCCATGTTCCTGGGCTGGAAAAATTAATATTGTAAAAATGGCCATACTACCCAAAGAAATATACAGTTATAATGCAATCCCTATCAAATTACCCATGACATTTTTCATGGACTACAACAAACAGTCCAAAAATTTATATGGAACCTCAAAAGACCCAGAATCGCCAAAGCAATCCTGAGGAACAAAAACCAAGCAGGAGGCATAACTCTCCCAGACTTCAGGCAATATTACAGAGCACAGTAATCAAGACAGTGTGGTACTGGTACTGAAACAGACATACAGACCAATGGAACAGAATAGAGAACCCATAAATAAACCCAGACACCTATGGTCAATTAATCTTCGACAAAGGAGGCAAGAATATAAAATGAGAAAAAGATAGTCTTTTCAGCAAGTGGTGCTGGGAAAAGGAAGGAGAACTCAAACCCTCATCTCTTGACATCAAGCCCAGAACATTTTCCATCCTACCTCAACAAAACCACTCTTGTTTATAATAGTGGCCAAGAGTCCCCACACCATCAACTGTAACAAATTTAAAACAAGCCCCTAAAGCTTTCTAAAACCATCATCATTCTGGGAAGGGTCATGGTATCCTGTTCCTTAGGTTCCGCACTTTTTCTTAAATCCAGTGAAAAACCATGATAGCAGCTACTGGTTACATAGACTGTCCTAGATAATGCAAAGTAGTGGTTTTCACTATGTTTTCCACAAAGCCCTAAGGTACCTGGGGGCCTACCATTTGTATGGGATGTGGGGCTCAGGTCCTCTCTCTTGTGCTGAACCACGAAGCCTTTGTTTAAATCTGTTTCATATATTGAAGTTTCTCATAGGGATTTTATTTGAAAACATTTGACTAAAACAACACAGAGTCTTCAGGGGCCTAACCGGGGAGGAGAACTGTTCACTTAAGGGCAATGCTTCCTGGAACAGAAGACATCAGAGTTTGTGTTGGCTAGTTTTATAAAGGGGGCAATCATAAATAATAGGTAAAGTGGTCTGCTCTTAGCTCTTGTGGATTTTCCCTGACAAGAAATCCCAAAAGTATTTATCTCATCCAACAATTATTTACTGAGCGCAAACTCTTGGATGGTTTCTGATAGGGTAGAGAGAAGCACATGGTAGAAGCCATCCTGTCAAGAAGCTTGAAATTTAATGGTAAGACAAGGCATGCATCCAAGAAGTAATAACACAGGGAGAACAGGACACGTGATAATAAATATGCAAACAATGAACTATCAGATATCACATTGGACTGGGAATATATTTTAAAAAAGTAACAACTATTATTTATTAAAAATCTATTCTGAGCTACTTGTTCTACTACATCCATTAGCTCAAACTCTCACAAGAACTTTGCAAAGTAGAAGTCACTATCCCCAATTTACAGATGCAGAAACTGAGATTCGTGCAGGTAGTAACTTGCTCAGAGTCACTGGAACTCAAATTTAAATCCAGGTGCATTAGATGCCTAAGACTGTGGCTCCATATGGCCTTCACAAGAAAGAAAAAAAGAAGTCAGTATAAGGTTGTCTCATGAACCCAAAGGTTGAAAGGCAGCTAGGTTTGGAAAGGAACTAGAATGAGGAAGAGGTATGCTGTCAGAAAACCTGCCAGTCCTCCTATTCCCCCTCCACCACCAGTTTTCTGGGCTGTACCTGTGTCATGTGGAGGTTCCCAGGCTAGAGGTCTAATCAGAACCACATGTGCCAGCCCACGTCATAGCCACAGCAATGCCAGATTTGAGCCACAACTGTGACCTACACCACAGCACATGGCAATGCCGGACCCTTAACCCACTGAGCAAGGCCAGGGATCAAACCCGCAACTTCATGATTCCTGGTCAGATTCATTTCCACTGCGCCATGACAGGAACTCCCCTTCTCATTTCTCACCTCAACTTCTCTGAGTTCTTCTCTCCTCTGCAAAATCATCTTCTCTTATCTACAGTTCCCTTAGTAGGTACAGTTGGCCATGACAAAGCTACTCAATTTTGGTCTCAGCTTCACCTGCTTAAAGATCGACTGTCTGGCTTTCCTAATTTTCAGAAGAGACAGTATGTTTAAACCAGCAGCCACTCACATTCAATCTACAGTGAGTCAAAGGGTGTTGGTAGCATGAAGAACTACATGGTAGCACACGGAGAGAGAGAAGTGCATCCTAGAATGCAGGTGAGAACTAAGAAAGTAACACAGTTTTACGACAAAACTTCTCCCAGAATTACTGAATTCAAGAGCTGATGAGATCATTATCACTAAAGGCAAAAATGGATCTATTCCTGATTAGGATAACTGAAGGAAAAAAAAAAAAAAACAAAAGCCTCAGCTAAAAAGAAAGAAAATTTCATCAGTTCTCCATCATTAGTCCTCTCTGGAAGACCCAAACTTCATGACTGTTTGAGTTCTACTCTACTACTGTTTTTGCCTGACATTAGAATTCTATACATAGAAAGGCCATGCATATAGAGATGACAAAGGAAGGTAGAAAAATTATGGGTATAACTTTACAATATACTTGGATTTACAGATGAAGTATGCCAACATGGGATCAAAAATTCTACTAACCTTCAAACTTTTTCTTTCATAATCAGTATCATCTAGCTAGTACATGCCATATAGCAATAACATATCTCAAGTTACTTTCAGGATCAAATTGAAATGATATAAAGCTCTCTCCAATTTAACTGTTAAAAATTAATTGTTACACACAGCAGTAGAAGCAGCAGCAGAGATCATATTTTGTGGTGAAACACTGAAAGCATTCCCCTGGAAATCAGGACCAAGACAAGGATGTCCACTATCAACTCCTCTATCATTATAGTATAGGTTCTAGTCAGTATAGTAAGAAAATAAAATGAATTAAAATCTATTGGTACTGAAAAGGAAGAAACAGTATCATTATTTGCAAGAGATATGTATAGGGAAACTCCAAAACAATTCAGAGATAATAAAGCTGAACTAAAGATAAACTTTATGGGAGTTCCTGTCGTGGTGCACTGAAAACAAATCTGACTAGGAACCATGAGGTTGTGGATTCAATCCCTGGCCTTGTTCAGTGGGTGAATGATTGGGCGTTGCCTTGAGCTATGGTGTAGGTTGCAGATGTGGCTCAGATCTGGTGTTGCTGTGGCGTACTCCAGCAGCTGTAGTAGCTCCAACTGGACCCCTAGCCTGGAAACCTCCATATGCTGCAGCTGTGGCCCTAAAAAAAAACAAAACAAAACCAAAAAAAAATTAACTTTATGCATTTCTTTATACTAGCAACAATTAGTATTTCAAAGTAGTAATTAAAAGCAACCATGTGACTTCTTCTAGCATTATGGCTATCTAAAAGTCCTATAGGAGCATCATACTGCAGAACAACTATACTCTGAATGGGGCACATTTGTAAGGTGTCATTGGTCTCACATCTTATAGGGACTCAAAGGATGGGATTTCACCCTCTCTACCAAAAATCTGTTGCTGAGGTCAAAACAAACAATAGGGAGCAAATTCAATATTACCCTGAAAAAAATGCTAGTTGAGCATTCCTAGCAAGATACTGAGGCTTGGGCCAACAAGTAAAGAGGAAGCTGAGCCTGGGACTTCTGTGCTAAAACAAGACCTCCAAGACTGGTAGCACATTAGGGGTATCTCTTGGGTGTAGAAAGAATATCTTTTCTGAAGAAATACATCCACAAATTAGTTCGGAAGGAATCCTACTAATTAAGAGCAAGGAGTGGGACTCACAAGAAAAGATCAATAAGCACATTTGAAGGCAGGATGCAATGAATGAGAGCCAAAAATAGTAAGTTTGAGCATCAGACCCTCAAGGAATCTAAACTTTGGGACTTTCAGATACAAAATAGAGTGCCTCTGTGGACAAAAATATTTAAAGAAATGAGAGCATAGTTACAATGCTAAGAAAGCAACAAGTGGGTATCAAAAATTATGAGATACATTTACAAGAAAAATAGATGACATAGTAAATGACAAATAAATGAGGGTCTTGACATTAAAGTATGGTGGTTGAAATAAAATACTCAATGAATAGGTCAAATAGCAGAATTATTCTGGCTCAAGACCGAATTTCAGAAATGGAAAATGCATATTAAGAAATTACCAAGAACTTAAAGACAAGGTGATAGAAAATGCAATCAACGAAAAAAAAATAAAGGGCACGGCGTAAAGAGAAAAGCAGCAAGGAAATAGCAAGACAAACAGAAAAGAGCAAGATGATGGACTTATGTCCAAAAATACGAAAAACGAAAAGAAAAACCCTGAATCCTAGGTGTCAAAAGTTAATAATTAATAGACATGAAAAAAAAGATAATTGAACAACCTCAACATCCAGAGGCTTCTAGTCATGATGAAATGAATGCTCTAAGACTTGACCCTTCCCACTATAAACAACTAGAAAACTGGATGGAATGTATGTAGAAGTAACAGAATGACACACACAAAAAAAGTATATGATCATCTTGGTGTCGCAAGCACTTGGCAAAATGCCAATACCCTTTTATGATAAAAACACTCAAGAAACTGTGAATACACGGAAACTACCTCTTACACACAAAAAATCAAGGTATAGAATATATCCATTATGGGGTTTCCATCATGGCTCAGCAGTTAACAAACCTGACTAGTATCCTGGCCTTGCTCAGTGGGTTAAGGATTCAGTTTGTGAGCTGTGGTGTAGGCCCACAACCATAGCTCCAATACCACCCCTAGCCTGTGAACCTCCCCATGCCGCAGTGAGGCCCCCAAAAAGACAAAAAAAAAAAAAGTATTTCCATTATATACATAATATATTTAACATAACATGCTGTATCCCCCTTGTTATATATAAGATGTAATACTATAGCAATATAATTATTATTTATACTAATACATATTTATATGTTATATATATATGTTTTGGAAGTATGCTTTACCCTAATTTTGGACCCCAGATTCAAACCCATCCTCTCCACTCCATTTCCATCCTTTCTGTGTGGACTGAACTCCCTAATGTTTAAAAACAACACATTCTAAATCTGCAGGTTACATCAAGTTATTGTCTCAGAACATATCCAAAGAGATTCAGTCATCTCTTCTCCATCTATAGATGGGGAATCCACCCATCTATATAGCCATCTATTCACCCATTAATTTATTTATTGTGTGACACATCACAGACCCTATTCTAAGCTCTGGGATGCCACGGTGAATAAGACAGACAGGGTCCCTACCCTTATGGAACCAGCATTTGCATGATGAAATGTAGAAGAAAATAGCGCCATCATATTCATGTTTCATTCAGTATCAAAGAAATGTTTCAAAACTGACTTTTCCAAAACAAATGTAATAATAGGTTTACAGATTTCTGTCTGACATGAGTTCATACAATCACAGAATCCTGGAGCCAACAAGTTCCTTGGAGACTATCAAATCCAACAGCACATTCTCACCCGAGTCTCAGAGATGTTAAAAAGCTGCACTAGGGGGTCCCAATTTGGTAAAATTACTATGAAGTCCATTTATTTATATTACTAAATGTTTACGTTAAAAGTCATGTTTAGTGGGTTTTAAAATCATAGTAGAAACATCCCAAGAGAATGTGTTTCTTCCTTGTTCCAGTCTCTCAAGGAAACCAAGAAACTTCAGGTTACGTGTATCCATAGCTAGTACCAAACAAATTTAATGAATAAAATACCTATTTGGAAACAAAATCAGAAGTCAAAATTTGAAGGAAAAAAAAAGAACACAGAAAGGTTCCTTTTGGAGTTCCCGTCATGGCTCAGTGGTTAACGAATCCGACTAAGAACCATGAGGTTGCAGGTTCAATCCCTGGCCTTGCTCAGTGGGTTAAGGATCCGGCGTTGCCGTGAGCTGTGGTGTAGGTTGCAGACGTGGCTTGGATCCTGCGTTGCTGTGGCTCTGGCCAAGGCTGGCAGCTAAAGCTCCTGTTAGACCCCTAGCCTGGGAACCTCCATATGCCGCGGGTGCGGCTCTAGATAAAGGCAAAAAGACAAAAAAAAAAAAAAGGTTCCTTTGAACTCTCAAGTAATACAGAGAAACACTGTTTTGTAAATTTTATATATGACTTTTAAGTAAACTGAACTGTTTTGCCCTCATCTGAGCTGCTATTTTGAGAAGACTACTGGCCATTACTTGTCTTCCTCCCTGAGAGAATCCACCTTTAATGGGGAGATCAACAGCCTTCAAAGGCAAACTGTAAACAAGATTTCTTGGGTCACAAAAACAAGTTCATGTTCTGTGGGTAAGTAAAATTCACTCAAAATTTTGGATGGTACTTCAAAAATCATAAAAAATATCTATTTTTCACCCAATAACCCAAGTTATTCCCAGTACCTGTCTATTCATTACCTAATACATATTCTTTTTCCCCCTCTAAGGTAAAATTACTTAAGAGCAACAATAGCAGAAAACTAAAGCTACCACTACAACTTTTGCTCCAGCATTACTTTTTATTCATTGATCACAAAAATGTGCATATCAAAGGATTCTCCTGTTTTGGTTTTGTTCTTTGTTTTGTTTTTTTTTTTTGGTTTTTGGTTATTTTTTGGCCACCCTGCAGCACATGGCGTTCCTTGGCCAAGGATCAGATCTGAGCAGCAGTCAGAGCCACAGTAGCGACCTTAGCCACAACTGTTGCAATGCTGGGTCCCCAACCAAGTGTGCCAGGACAGGAAGCGAACAGTGTCCCAGTGCTCCCAAGACACTGCTGATCCCATTGCACCACAGCAGGAACTCCTTGCATTTTTGTTTAAGTACTCTATTAACCAGAATCTTTTCATATCATAGGGAACACAGCAAACATTAAAATAATAATCTTCCAATGTTCAAAATGGCAGATTTCTTAATCTGAAGAAAAATTGGCAACTATCAGGTTCTCAAACACTAGTGGGCCATCCTACTTTTCTGTGATTTTTAAAAATATTTATTCTCCTGGTTGGATAGTACTCAAACTGTTCCATTTTTCTTGGGAAGAATCCATTACATAATAAGCTATTTATCTTTCCCTTGGAGGTGGCCTCCCAAGAAATAAAGAAAACATCTAGAAATGCTTTGAAATGATGGTAGAGCACATTTCAAATGGCAAAAAAAAAAAGATTCTGAGAACATTCGTCTGACCCCAAAAGAGAGAAACACTTGTAATCAATTTTCTTTTCATTAATACAATAAATGCTGTCTGCACTTTGTGTGGCTAAAGAGTACCATTCTAAGATAAAGGATGTCTCCCCAACCTTTTATACTGAACCAGTGGTTTCCCAAATTTAATATGCATGCAGAGCGCACGTGAGCCCTCTTAAATCCAAGAACCAAACTCTGTCTGTGTAATAAATCTCACCACTACTCCACTATTAGACAGAGGATTAAAACTAATCTAGCAATCCCCAAACCAAGCACCAAGTGGATTAAAATGCAAAACGCATGGGAGCAGGAAGATGCTTAATGCTAAATAACAAACATTTCAATCATAGAAATCGTTTTTATCTTCTTGTTTATGCTAAGTAGATACTATTAGACTTAATATCTGTATTAACACAAGTGGAGGAAAGAAACAGTTTTATGAAGACTTAAGTACTTGAACGCTTTGGTATAGCTGGCCAAAAAACACCAAAAGCAAACAGAAATGAATTTAATAAAAGGACTACCCTACGATCTTTAGATTGATTGTCTATTCCTATAAGGTCAACTCAGTGATGCTTGACCTTTGTAATATTCCTTTAAGCCAAAGCAGTTCAAGCTACAAGGGTTGAATCAAGAAAGACAAAAGAGTTTCCAAAGATTCTAAAACTTAAGCAGCTCTTCTTTTGGCGAAAATTATCACAGTACACAATGGGAGAGCCTCTGTTGCAATGAACCTAGAAGATGCCCTCATGAGGCTTGGGCCCGTTAAAAGCTGTACTGATTGCAAATGTAGGTAAGTGACCATGTGCAGGCCTTGTTAGCAGTGTCTATTCAAAGAATATAATACACACACACACACATCTGGCATCTCCTAACAGCTGTGAAACACATAACATGCAAACCAACTGCAAGCTACATATCGCTGGAAGGAATTCATGAAGTTTTATCTGAAATATTGTTGTACCTTTCAACTCTGTCATCCTCCTCTATTTTGCACTTCTGGGTCCTGTTATACCCTTTCTCAGACATCTGCATTTCAACTTGAGTCTCTCCATGGACCCTTCCTTTTCTCTCCCCTCATCTATAACATAAAGCACCCTTCGTCTCTCCTGCTGTACCAGTTTATGTGATTACTACCAAGTCAGGTCCGGACATTCCTAACCAAAACAATTGCTACAATTTTCACACTGAAAGGGAGCTTGTCCTGGGATACTTAACTCATACCCAGCATTTGCTTCAAAACACAAAATCTGGGTGGGAAAAAAATGGGCTATTATACCTACGTGAGGTACAAAAATCTAAGGTAAATACCTATGTTTGGACTAGCCTAAGCATCTACGAGTCTTTAGTCCTCAAGAATAGGGTGTTCATTTCGTTTCCACTCAACCAAGTCTTCTCGGTTCAAAAACTCCTACATATAACACAGCAGTGAGAGGAGTTAAGAGTTAAAACTCAAAGTTGCATAATAGTAACAGGATGGTTTCGCATTTCCAAAATTGCTTAAATTTCTGCAGTGAAACTCTTAAGTCATCTTGCATTTGTAACAATGGAAAACCAAGCAAACTTTAATTAGACCATGTGTGATTTCCTAAAACAAAGCAAGTTTCATATCTTTCTATATTTAAAGAGACACAGAATTGCTAAATCTTGGACAGTCAACAGATAAACTGGATATTGGGAAAGTCTTCAATCCTGGCTGAGCTAAAATGCTATGTTTTCATTTATGAAAGTATTTTGGTAAAACATCCCAATGTTTCTCTTTTTTATGGCATATCTAGCTCCTCAGTGAAGATCACCAAAAGCCAAAGTCCAGTGAGCCTCCAGAAATCACCCCTTAAGCAGATCAACTTCATTTATAAGCAGCTGGGTTTTGCAGAAATGATACCCAAATTCAAATCAGTTGGCCAGTGTCAGTAATGATATGTTCACTGGTCTTCACTATGTGTCATAAAACTAAACTTATTAAATATGCAGGGAAGCTTTTATTCTGAGGATATCTCCTTTCCACACTTTTAGTGTAGAAATGTCTTTTTTCAATTAAATGGTTTTAGCACATGATGGTTGGTTACTCTGTTTTCTATTTGTCAGGTCCCTTTTTTTATTTGGAAACATCTTTCTTGAAAAAATTGTAAGTGACAACATTTTGAAATTTAATGATCCATGAAGTACAAATTTCTGGAATTTTATGGAATAATCAAATAGTCTAGAAATAAACTTTCCTCATCTCTTTCCTTGTACAGTACTAATTAACCTCATAGGTCTAGTCATCTGACAAGTTGATGGGACTGAATTGTTCGGTTCTTTTAGCTTTAGCTAAGTTGGATTTAATAACCAAAAACCACCACCAAAGAATTCAGTTTTCTTGTCCAGACCGTGCCTGATTGATGGGTCAGCTCACTGAGGAGTAGATTTGTGATCGGGATAAAGACAACAGTATTTTAAAAAGTATGGAATTCAGGCACCATAAATCCCCCCCATACAGCAATCTTTAAAATATAGGCCTGTCACTCCTAACTATGTTTCCCGCATCCTCTTTTCCCACCTTCCTAATTCTTGCTTTCAAAAGCTGCAGGTTTGCTCACCTTCTTGATGTTTGAGTTATCTGGCTCTTAAAGGTCTGTAGAAATTCTCCAAGTTCCTATTTGCCTGCCGTGAATTATATTGAACGTACACTGCTGCTGACCCCATATATAATGGACCTAGAAAATTCACTAGAAACTCAAATGCCCATTTCTCATCTTTAAGTGATTGTGCATATGCGTGTGTGTGTGTGTGTGTGTGTGTGTGTGTGTGTGTGTGTGTGAGAGAGAGAGAGACAGAGAGAGACAGAGAAAGAGATCTTATGATACTGTTTATAAGAAGGTGCCATTAGTCACCTTAGGAGACACCTTGAAAACAGTATTTTATTTTCAGTATCCTCAAAAAAGCTGGGAAAGTTTCATCTCTGTTGTTTTTAGACACTGTCATTCGCTCTAGAGACATAGGTTTTAACATGGCATAGTACAAAATGTTATAACAATGTGGCAATTTTGGACCAATGTATGGACACCCTTTATCATTGCCTAGTAGTGCATCAAAGCAGTCCAAGTGAGGAAAGTCAATGCTTATAGGCATCCCTAGTTGAAATTCCAATTAGAACAGAAAATGAAGGACTATTGTATAGACTGTTAATATTTACAAGACTCCAAATAATACTGGGAGAAAAACTATCCAATGACCTTTGGATCCCAAGTATTCCAGATTATACTCTACTTATATTATCTCATAAGCCCTTGGGGAAGATAATTTCTATTATCATTGAAGGTTTAGGTGAAAACCAATCTAAGAAAAGGACATTACATGAAGCTAGTCTTAACAAATACTTGTTGGATCTCATCTCCATGCAGAAACAGCACCCCAGTACCAATCAGGATGACCAGAAAGGATCTCTGGAATACATGGCTCTTTGACATGGTTTTTAATCAGATACACTCAGAATTCATCACTTGTGAGTCACAGAATTAACAATCATCTCCAGCAACTGCAGAATTCATTCTCCTCTAAGGAGATGCGGAGAAAGCATTGAAATAAAACCACCTGCCCGTTTCTTCCCAATGCCCAAGAATGTGCCACAACTCGGCTGTGATCCTATGTCCCTGTGTTCCAAAATTTCACTGCTCTTACTGACAGAGGAGAATTTTCCCTGCATGTGGATGTCTAACCTAAATCCTTCATGCTGCAACTTGCATACATTCCTTTTGTTCAAAATTACTGCATTTCTTCTCACACCTGCTCTCCATTAAGTGACTATTACATACTTCTGGGCAATCATATTCTGGAGGGAAGAAAGACATAAACCACTGCAGCTGAGGGCAGTAGCATATATTTCCACACAGATGTGTGAGTCATCAACAAATTGTGAAGTCTTTTTGAGTAGCAGCACATGGTAAAGATTGTCTCTAACAGAGGCAGTGCTGCTCTGATAACATGTTATAAGGAAATAGACTACAGGAGTGTGGTTAGCAATAGAGTAACACTGGACACACACACATATACACACACCACACATGATTTATGGGCTTTAGCTGGAATGAAACATGAATTATAAGCTAGCAGTTGCCTTCCTTTCTAAGCACTACTGAGTTTTTGATGCTTGAATATAATTTCTTATGCCTCTGTTATCTAAGGCAGGCTATAGTTAGAGCTGCATGAAACCAGTCAAGCTAGCTAATTCTGCTAAAAACCAAACCTAACAATCTGGTTCTTTAGGCCTTATGACACAACATCCAGGAAACGGTATTCTTCATATTTGAACCATTTTGAAACAATTTAGATAGAGTCTTGATTGGAAGATGTATTGTGTCGCTTCCTGGGGACACAGGCAAGTAGCCTTGTCTAGTAAGTTGTTCCCTGACTCCCCATGTGCCTAAATGAAACTCAGGTATGGATCCCAAAGCAAAGCAGAGCATCTGTAGCACCAGGAAACAGGTTAGGAATGCAGATTCTCAGGTCTCCTCACCAGATTACTGAATCAAAATCTGCACTGATAGCAAGAGCCCTAGGCACTTCATAAATATATCCAAGTTTGACAAGCAATTAGTTTTTAATTTCTCAGTGACTCTATTTCTTTACCTAGAAAATGGGTATTAACTGACACTTGCCACTTACTTGCTCCAGAGCAAAGGAGGACTAATGACTTAGGGCTTTTTTTTTTTTCTCCCCAAGAAACAGTCCCCACATAAACAGAACAATGGAGAGCAGTTTCATTTGTTGGCACAGGCAATGACTAAGCGTTCTTGGGAAGAAGAACCAGGATTCTTTCCTAGATAATACATCTGTCCTTCATCCAAGCTTTACTTCATGGCACTGTGGCTCCAAAAACAGCAGAGCAGTCCAACTGACTGCTTTTGGAGAAAGAACTGAGACTGATCCCAATGAAAACAGTTTTCCTGCTCCCTGTCTTGGCTGTCAAACACAAACACAAACACTCTGTGGGTTAAATCAGCCCAGCTGGGTGTCTGCTGCTGCGCCATCTGCAAAACAACTTGTAGACCATGTGCTTGACTCGGGCTAAGACAAAGGCAAGAGGGAAACAGAAAGAAGGGCCACAGCCTGACTCCAGAGACCTTCCCATTCATGCCTTCCTTATTCAAATCCTTCCCTCAGAAGGGACTAGAATGGAAGAAACAGATGAGGTTCTCATACAACAAGAATATTCTCGTGCTGTCAAGCAACACCCCAACCCCACCCCCACCCCCCGCCACCGGGCAGATGCCGCAGGGCTCACACCCCTGAGAAGCCAGTACAGGGCCAGGGAGGGGCAGTCCCAGTGACTTCAAGGTTTAGAATCAAGAGGGCACTGAATCACTGACCCCTACCCATTATTCTGATCCCCTCAAGGTTTATCCAAACACTAGACCAAAAGACTTAGGAAGGAAAGAAAAACAGACTCAGTCCTTGACCTGGTCTCCCAGGTGCCAGTTCGCTTATAACTAAAGGCCTGGGTTAGAGAGAAAGTACATTCTCTCCCTGCCAGAGAACCAGGGGAGTGCTGGTCTTATAAAGAGATGTAACCTGAGTCAATAAAGTCAAAAGTGTAACCTCTGGAGCAATTGCATCATTCTATTCTGCTAGTGGGTAATTGAAGCGTAGCCTCAGTACAGGTAAGGTAGGCAGAGACTCATACTGAATTCTGAGCTTACACACACACCATAACACACATGCACATCAAGCTTTAGTAGGTCCAAATAACATCTCCCTCCAAGTAACTTGGTCCAGTCCTCCTGTCCACAGAGCTGTCCTTAGCAAACTGACCTGCCCAGCAAGGGCTGTCCTGATGTGGTCTCCCAGCCTGAGCCCACAACATTTATGCTCCGGAGGGTCTTAGCAGTTACTCTCTCCTGTCCCTCCATTCTCCCACCAGATCTCAAGATTTAAAAGGGGGCCACTTTGGGAAAACAGATTGCAACCACCAACCACAAAAACCACCCCCAAAGGCTCAAGATGAAAGAAAACACCCTCAGACAAACAGAATGGCCTAGAGAATTTGAAGGAAGGGAAAGATTTCTAGCGCAAGGTTTCTGAGTGTTCTCTTCATCTCTCTCACTCTTTTCCCCTCAGCAGGACAAAAATCAAAATACAAAAGAAGAGAGAAGTGGACGTGAAAGACTCTAGTCAGTGGCTCTCCTGTTAAACCATGGCTGCCTCCATAAATGGAAAGAACCAAGATGGCAATTGAATGCTCAGTACCGTATCAGACCCTCATTTACTGGAAATTACACAGTAAAAATAAAGATCAGACTTGACACTACCATTTTGCCTAAAGCATATCATAAATATAGCTCCAAGAGAAGGGCCGTCTTTTTAGGGTTCAAAGGTTTTTGATGTAAGTCCTATTTGTTGCCTCCAACTTGAGATTTCCCATTTGAATAAGGTATCATACAATTCTCCCATTATGCCATGTGGGAACACATGCCAAGGCAGTTCATCACATCTTTCAGTCCTTCATGCTAGAATTTGCCATCCAACAATCACTGGGTTATCTTTCCTTTGCTCCTGGTAGGCATGTTATAGAGATGGAAGCAGACTCGGAGAGATTAGTGGTGTACTTGCAGTGACAACGAGGGAAGACTAAGGACCCATACATCCAGGTCTGGCTGGCTCCAATGCCTGTGCCCCTTCCAGTTCACTGTGCTATCTCCTGAAAGGGGAAAAAGGTTCTTTTCTCAATGACAGTCAGGCATTTTTCAATCCTCCATTTTTTTTTTCTGATAACTTCCTGTGCCAGCCTGATGCTGGGCAGGCTGTAGGAGCCCACTCTGGCCTCCTGAAATTAATGCCCCACCTTTGCTATCTCGTGGGAGCGGAAGAACATGGTGTTTACAAGCAAATGCTTTGCTGCTGGGTGGGGAGTGTGTAACCACCAACAACAACTTGGGTTTTTCATCTCCAAATCATATCCACTATCAGCTGTAGGATCTTGGTCTTCACCTCTTTGTACCTGTTTCCATGCTCATAAAATGGACATAATAATATTCTATTTCATGAGGGTAAGATACAGAAACCTATATAACCTAAATACGTTTAGACTCTAAACTTAGAATTAAAACAGTGCCTGGCATAAAAAGTATACTTAATAAATGAAAACTATCCTCCTCCTCAGATTCAAAGACTGTGGTGGTGGGGATTTACTGAGGGAGCTAGAGAAAGCCCTCATCCCAGTTCAAGATACCACTCAAAGCATAACATGCAGGCTGCCGTCTATCTGGTTCATCCGTTGATCTGTCCCATTCCATCTTTAGCTCTCACTGGACTTAAGACAAAAGAGATCTAATGCATTCCTGGCAGTTTTTCAAAGCATGGCAGAAGAGAGTCGGGGTTTATAAGATTAATTCTTTTCTCTCCAGGCAGTGGGTCAAATCAGAACCTTCACTCAACAAAACCAGTGGATAATCTCCTTTTATTACTTTCAATCAAACTAAGTGTCTGCAATCTGTACAATGGCCACTAATTTAGTGGGAAAAAATAATTTGGAGAGCATGATTATAAAAAGATGAGATAGAATACAAGATCCAGACTGGATAAGCATCCTGTAAGTTTGCTCCTCTCTCACAACATAGAAAAAAAAAAAATCAAAGAAAGAAATAGACATTGTTCACAGATCAGTTCCTTATTTAAATAAGGGAAACAGCCCATCAACTAAATTCAGATCCTTTGTCACACTCGCATGGCGCGATCTATTGCTCATACAACTTTAACATGAAAAGGTTTCATTGTGTGAAAAACAGAACCTTTTTTTTTAAAGATAATAAAATTTTAGTTACACAACTGGACAACATCACAAAGGTGTCTGGATTGTGGAAACCACTCTCTTCCTGTCATGGATAATAAGGCATGGGGTTTTGCTTGCTTTGATTAATTTCAGAATATTGCAGAGAACCTGCATAATCCCTAAGATAGCAAAGGAGAGAAGGAGAGGCGATGGGCAATGATAAAAGCGTAGTAATAGAGCGTAGGCTATGTTTCATCTGCTGTAGAAAACCCCTCAAACTAATTTCATTTTGGCAAGTACTAGACACAATAAGGGTCAACATACAAAAATGTCCTTTGGCTCTGAGGCTTAAGTCATAGGCAGCAACGCTGAGCAATGCAAAACACAAACTGTAAGATGTCGCCATGACTGTGATCAAATATATACCATAGCCAGAAAGTGCACACTGCCCTTTTTTCAAATCACAGCAGCCATTATTTATACAAGTACTGAATATGGAAAAGGCTCTGACAAATTTACAGTGGTGTTTGGATGGATGAGGATAGCGGATGATGGATGGGGGAGACAGAGGATTCCCTTATTAAAGCATCAAATTCTTCCCTAAATATCTAAGAGTCGTCTTAGCCACAACTGCACTGCTTCCTACTCAAAATTACATAAACTAAACATGGTAAATGTTTTCTTTCAATAGAAAAAGGCAGGATTTTCTCCTAATAAATAGTTAATTTGTACCATGGCATTAAGTACCTTTCCTTCTCTGCATAATGTGGACTTCAACATATACGCTTATCAAATGAGAATAAATGTGACAATTCACAAACATAAATAAATGCTGGCAAAAACTAAGGAGCACTCTCAAGAACATTATTCTCTTCTAAAATTTTAGCAAATAATTTTAACAGATATAATCTTCCAAATTTATTTTTGGTGTCTTTCTTGACAGGACTGTAGCTCTTAAGGGAAACTCACCATTCACTGCTTGTATGATTTTTTTTTATTTTGCACAGATAAAAATACACAAAGTTGGAAGCACTGCAGCGCCCACTAGTGGAAATATTAGAAACATAGATGCATCCTGACTCCATGGAGTTTAAAAAAAAAACAAAAAAAGTAGAAAAAAGCATCTGTTTTAAAAAACCATTTGTGTGACCACTCACTTCTTATTTTAACTGCAATGATAACTGAGGCATGCACAAAAAGAAAAACTTTATTCTGCAAGTCCTAAGGCTATTTCATATGATCCCATTGTAAAGGCAACTGTACACTGAGAAATGAATTTGAAGGCAATAAAGATGCTTTTTTTGTTAGCTGTGCCCACAGCATGCACAGGTTCCTGGGCCAGGGATCCAATTCATGCCATAGTAATGGCAAAGCCAGGTCCTTAAACCCGAGCCACAAGGGGACACATGAAGATACTTTCTGAAGTAATAGAAAGGTCAGTGGCTAATGTATCTTGACGCAGACACAGTGAAAGTTTTTCTCAGTAAAAAGAAATGCCTCTTTATCATTCTAGCCAAATGACTCCTTGGTCTGTTGCAAACTATTAGCATAGCACGTTTCAACAGTAACAGATCCTGTCTACCCAGAGGCTCTAATGACATCATCGGGAATCCATCTTTTAGCATTAGCACAATGTAACGTGTAATCCAAAAGCAATCTGATTATAATTTACCAGGCAACAATGTTTATGTATTCCAAGTGTTACCAGTTCTCTTATTTAATGAAAAACAAGCCTCAGTTTTGTATTTTAATGTTTCTATTTAAGTACAGTGGTGATTGCCGCCCATAAAAACAAAGCCAAAGTTACTACTTTACCTTTATTTCTGAGTAAATCATACATTTTTAAGTAATTGTATGAGGCTTGTTTAACATGATATATAAAAGACAAAAAATATGAGACTAAAGCTTCATTCATAAAACTGTAAAATAACCAAATATTCCTAACTCAGGTTTACCCAAGATATGTTACTTAGCATGAATGTATTGAAAAAAACTCAAGGCAAGCCATGAAAAGCAAAGTCATAGAGCAATTGTTTTTAAGATTATAGAAGCACATAGAACTAAAACTAGACATCTTATTCTAACACATGTAAACTGGACATATTACAGTTTATCAGCACACCATCTAGGTTTTATGCTCACTTTATCTGATAAAACACTTTTATAGAAGGAATGTGTGTGATGGAGAATTTATGATGGGTAATTGAGAAGACCAAGGACCCTTCCCTACAGTTTTCTCTTCAGTTCTAGTTTTCTGGTTAGACCTTTCCAACCAGGTCCTGGTCCCGGCAGATTCCAAACTCAAACCTGGCCCACAAATTGCTGCCTTCTTAATGCAGTAAAAACTGCCATGGGGAGAAAACAGAGAAAGGGGTTGGAGGAAGCTACTCTATGAAAAGATCTTTCAGGAAATGAAAAGAAAGGAACTGTTATTTACAATTCGTTTCGCTTGGCTTTTCTTGATCAAGAGATCATTATTTGGATCCAACACTAGCATAAGCCACTTCTTCCTTCACTCAGTTAAGAGCAAAGATAGGACAGCCACAGGAATGGTGGCAGCATGGAGCAACTTCCTCTCTGCTTTGCCTCTGCATTTTGTCTTTGACTTGGACGAAGTAACTAGTCACAGGTCTGGCTAAGTAACAGAATATCTAAGAAGGGAGGGAAGGGAACAGGAAAAAAATATTCTCAGCAACATTCCCAACATTCCCAAAATGCCATTCCCAAATGCAACTTGAGTTCTTTGAAGAAACAAAAACAAGCAGTAAATGAACTGTGATAAATACCGATAAACTAGTCTTCCTCCCTTCAGGAGAAAGACCAGCGGGGCTTCTACACAATGAATAAAATTTTACCTCTGCACCAGACTGCAATATAGGCACCAAATATATGACTCTTCTACCTTATAAAAACAAAAACAAAAAACAAACTTACACCTCCCCCCCCAGTAGCGTAAGTTATGTGAATGTGTTTGCAGTTGCTGGGAGATTTTTTCAAATACTTAAAGGATATTTTACTGATCAGAGACTGACTACCAATGTCAATCTCTATTCTTTAGCTAACCTCTGTTTTCAAACCCTTCACTAAGAATATATCTTCTTAGAATGTCTTTCTGTAATATATGCCAAAATAGAAAATTTTTTCAAGTAATGCCCCAAGGACTAATCCTGAAAATGTCTTCTCTTGAATACTAAGTACACTGAATTTAATAGGTACTCTTTCAAGAAAAGAAGCATTCCATGGACAAGTGGGTTTGGAAAATATTGACATAAATGAGGTTAAAGTTTTTTTTTAACCGCAAATATTCTATGAATCTTGTTATTACAGATACCATCGACCTCTAATAGGTTAAACAGAGTATTTCCCAAGAAGCTCATTTGAAGAGAAAGCACACAGAGGAAAATTTCAACTTGAATGTAAGATGATTTGATATAAGAAGAACAATAATAACTAATGGTGATGTTGGAGTAGTAGGTAAACCCTTACAAGCAAAGCACTGTTCTCAACACTTTACTGATACTGATGCCAGAAAGATGTTACCGGAATCAGGGTTCTTGTGCACGGAGTCCAAGAATAAACTTCTCGAAAGCACAGGCAGCAAGCAAGCAAAGTCTTTATTATGGGAAAGTGAACAGCTCCCAGGGCTGCTGGGAGGGGGAAGAAGAGTTCCCCTCTCTATTGTCTTATAGGGGTTTTCATCCCTTATAGATGGGGTCACCAACGTGGGGTCCAGAAAGATGTGGTTTTCTCCCATTGGCCTTGCCTAGTTACCTGTATCAGTCCTTGTCTAATATAGGTAAAGATCTTAGGGGTGGAAATGTCCCATAAGTCTCATGGTTTCTTTGCCCTTCTCTTCTCTTAGACTGAATCACCATGCCTCTCATTCCTTTTTCTATCAGTTGAGGAGTGGGTTAGACATTAATGTCCATCTGGGCATAGGTACACTCCCTATAGTTAACAAAGCCTGTGGGGATGCTAATCCCTGGAGCCCTTAAGCCACAAATGTCAATCAATAGCCGTGTCAAAGAATGCATCAAAGCCCATGCTCCTACACAGACTACCTGAGCTATTATTCTGCCTCGATATTACTTATTTTGCTCCTCAAAACAACCCCATGAGATTCCCTACTTAACAAATCAAGAAACTGGGGTATGAATAAACTAACTTTCCCAGACTTATAAGCAGTGGAGATGGGATCTGAACCCAAGCAGTTTAGTTTGGAGACTATGTTCTAAAGCAACATACATTGCCTACTGGAACATAGAGAACAACTGGGCCTCGGAAACAACCCACACTCACAATGATTAGAGCTACCAGCCACTTCCTCAGACTTGCTGGCTGGTTCCCAGCCTTCAATTCCTGGACTCAACCCTGCTCCCATCACAGTAACTGGACGCCAGCAGCTAATGGGCTATCCAGAGGGTAGGCAGGATCTCTACATCCATGGTGCCATTGTCTGTGACTGACAGAGCAGCTCCACCATCACCGCTGACATGGGAGGCTCTTCACTAGGCCCAGGAGATAGGTGGGTATGGGAGGAGTGATTCTAGAATGCTTATTTGACTGATCCCCACAGTCAAATAAAGTGCCAGAAGAAAGAGGCCTGAAGACTCAAGTAGCTGATGCTAAAATTCACATGGAAGCAAAAAAACAAGGCAATTTGTCAAAAGAAGAATTAATTGGGGGAGGGGGGGCAGCGGTGGTGGATGTCTCACCTCACCAGATAGCAAAGCTCATTATAAAGCTACAGTAACTGTAACATTAACATGGAGACAGATAAGGAAAAATTGAAATGGTCTGTCTCTTTCTCCCTCTTCTTTTCTCTTTAGGGCTGCACCAGTGACATATGGATTTCCCAGGACAGGGGTCACATCACAGCTGCAGCTGCCAGCCAACACCACAGTCTAGCAACACCAGATCTGGGCCACATCTGCAACCTACGCTGCAGCCTGTGGCAAGGCAGGATCCTTAACCCACTGAGTGAAAGCAGGGATCAAACCTGCATCCTCACGTAGACTATGTTGGGTTCTTAACCCACTGAGCCACAATGGGAACTCCAGAAACAGTCTTACAGATGTATGGGAACTTGGTATATTTCAGAGCTTCATTTCAAATCAATGGAAGAAATAATGGACTTATTTGGGGGGTGGGAGGTGCCACACCCATAGCACATGGAAGTTCCTGGGGCAAGGATCGGAACCCACACTGCAGGTGCAGCCTACACCACAGCTGCAGCAATGCCAGATCCTTAGCCCACTGCGCCATAAGGAAACTTCCAAGAAATGATAGATTTTTCAACAAATGCTGCTAGCATAATCAACAACCCATTTTAAAAGTAGAAAATTAGATCACTTTCTCCTAAAATGAAAAAAAAGTAACAGCACCTAAATTAAATAGTTAAACATGAGAAGGTAAAATCATCCAACTTGAAGAACCGAACATGGGAGAATATCTTTCTGACATCTTAGTAGGGAAGCATTTCTTAAACAAGACACAAAATGTACGTATCATAATGGAAAAAGCTGATGATTTTGGTTGTACTAAAATTTAAAACTTTTGTATGACAAAACACACAGGGGAAAAGTGAAAATATAAGCCAGAGAGCATGTGGAGTTATTTTTCACACGTATAATTAGCACAGTATTCTGATCAAAACATATAAAGGATCCCTACAGGTTTATAAGAAAAAAGAAAATTGATAGAAAAAAATGGGCAGAGAAAATGAACAGGCAATTAAGAAGAACTCCAAATGAGCAGTAAATGGATGAAAAGATGTGCAAACTTGCCAGAAATCACAGAAATGCAAATTAAAACAATACCAAAATGTCATATTACACCCACTAGATTGGTTAAAAAAAAAGTATGACTGATAACACCAAATGTCATTAGAAAAGGGGAAATTACAACTTTTACATATAATTGGGGGAATAAACTTGAGGAATATCTGGCAATTCCTTTGAAAATGAAGATGTGCATACCCTATTTCTAACAGTCCTACAGAAATAGTTGCACATGCTCTGGAAGGCATGTAATAGGGATATTTACTCCAGCATGCTCATCACAGCAGAAAAAGAAAAGAGGGAGAAACCAACGGGAATGAATACATTGGAGTTCCAACTATAGGACGGTGGGTTAAGAATTCAACAGCAAGAGTTCCCGTCATAGTGCAGCGGAAACAAATCCGTCTAGGAACCATGAGGTTGCAGGTTCAATCCCTTGCCTCGCTCAGTGGGTTAAGGCTCTGGCATTGCTGTGAGCTGTGGTGTAGGCCACAGCCGCGGCTCAGATCTGGCGTTGCCGTGGCTCTGGCGTAGGCTGGCGGCTACAGCTCCGATTAGACCCCGAGCCTGGGAACCTCCATATGCCACCGGGTTAGAGCCCTGGCCTCGTGCAGTGCATTACAGGATCCAGCATTATCGAAGCTGCAGCGGAGATTCAATCCCTGGCCCAGAAACTTCTATATGCTGTGGGTGCAGCCATCAACAAATTTTTTTTAAAAACAATAGCTAGACAAATGTATCCATTTAGTGGGATACTACACAGTAGGTAAAATAAAATAAGTTATTTTAAAGTTTAAACATGGGTAAACCTCAAAACTATAATGTTAAAACACTTCGATTACATATATTTTGAAGCATATTTTTCTAATTATACATATTTGCATATTTGTTACATATATTTCTAGTTACATATATGTATTTGAAGCAAGAATGAAAACATCCTTGGAAATGACATTATTACAATATCATTATAATGATACAATTAGAATATAAAATTAGAATAGTGATTACCTCTAGGGAGGGTGAGAGGGGATTTGGATATATGTTGTGCTTTTTCTTCTGTTGTTGTTGTTACATACATTTATTAAATTTCACACAGAAGTGATAACAGTATTTGTCTTTCTGACTTATTTCACTAGGCATGACACTCTACTCGATATTCAAAAATATCCATGCCATTTTTTTACAAAATTAAATCAAATAATCCTAAAATTTGTATGAAACTATAAAAGACCTGAACCGTCAGATTAATCTTGAAAAAAAGAACAAAGCTGAAAGTATCATGCACCCCAACTACAGAATATACTACAATGCTAGAGTAATCAAACAGCATGGTACTGGCACAAAACAAACCCACGGAACAAAAAAGAAAGCTCAGAAATAAATCCATGAACTATGGTCAATTAACCTACAACAAAGGAGTTAATAATATACAATGGAGATAATACAGTCTCTTCAGTAAGCGGTCCAGTAAGTGGAGAAACTGGGCAGCTACATGTAAAAAAGGGGGTTAAGAATATTTCTTCATACCATATAATAAACAAAAATAAGCTCAAAATGGATTAAAGACCTAAATGTAAGACCAATACTATAAAAATCCTAGAGGAAAACATAGGCAGAATACTCTGACATAAATTATAGAAGTATTTTTGGGGGGGGATCTATCTCCTAGGGCAAAATAAATAAAAGTAAAACAAACCAATGAGACCCAATTTAACTTAAATTTTGCACATCAAAGGAAACCATCAATGCAACAAAAAGACAACATACTGAATAGAAGAAAATATGACCTGATCAATAAGGGGTCAGTATCAAAAATATATAAACAACACATTAAATTCAATATCTAAAACCCAAACAACCCAATTAAAAAATGGGCAGAAGACCTGAATAGACATACAGATGGCTAATAGAAACATGAAAAGATGCTCAGTATCACTAATCACCAGAGAAATGCAAATCAAAATCACAATGAGATATCACCTCAAAACCTGTCAGAACAGCTATCATCAAAAAAGACCACAAATAAATGCTGGCAAGGATGTGGACAAAAAAGAACCATTTGTACACCACTGGTAGAAATGTAAATTGGTGCAGCCACTGTGGAAACAGTAGGTTTCCCAAAAAACTAAAGGTAGAACATATTATCCACAAATTCCACTCCTGAGTATAGAGCCAAAGAAAATGAAAACAGTAATTTGAAAAGATATGCATACCCAATGTTCATAGAAGCATTATTTACAACTGCCAAAATAAGGAAGCAATCTAAGGGTGAACTGACAGATGAATAGATAAAGAAGATAAGGTATATAGAGAGAGAATGGAATGTGATTCAGGCATTTAAAAAAAAATGAAATCTTCCCATTTACAACTACATGAGTTTTGCTCATGTTGGGATGTCGGCTATGAGACACAGCTCAGACCCAGCCCACGCTTACACACATAGCTCATGAGAAGCAGTTCAAATCTCTGACTCCAGCCTGTTCTTGATTAAATTGCAACGCATATGTTAGCTAATTTTTGAAAGTATATTTTCTGTCAACAAAGATGCCTACCTCTCAAAAGAAAAAAAAATGACTAGTAAAACTCAGAGAGCTGATTTTTACGTGAAAAAATCAACATGTCAAAGATTTGTTAAAACTAGGTTGTAGGTAGTAAGTATTATTTTTCATATTTTATTTGAAATACTTCACAATTTAAAATTCTTAAACTTTTTAAACTCTTAAGAAATTCCATCAATACAATTATCTCTGCATAAGGCTGACCAAAAAAACAGTTTTACCTTCTAGTCTTAATGCCTAAAAGCAATTAAGCTTACTTGAATGAACAAAAACAGTAAATAGCCTCTCGCTAAAGTGTCTCAGGATTTGATGACATTTGAAGAAAGCTGTACTCAGGATCTTTCATTCTAACAAGTACCTGGACCCCTTCTACAACTGCACAATGACGGTCCCCAGGGGAAGGGCAAACAGTGATCCTAGTAAGAGGACAGGAGAGAATGTGGGAAAGATCCCGGTGACCTGGCAACCTGGTGAAGGATGTCTTTTCTGAAACAAAACAGCTTTAACTTTGTTTCAGCCACAAACTAGCTATGCGTTAATTGGCATGTCGCTCTCTGAGCCTCAGTTTTGTTATCAGGAAAACATCAAGTGTAGGGAAGGTGATAAAAGGTTCACACAAAGGGTTGCAAGAATTTAAATATACTAACATATGTGGTGGTGCTTAGAGCAGACTATTTTTTCCAAAGATGGTGATAATATATCTCGTTCCACATATAATTCTAAAAACGTGATATCGACATTCTTCCGCTGAGAGGTGGGATTTATGTCTCCACCCGCTCTGACTGTGGCAATAGTGATGATGTATGACATCTGAGGCTAAGCACTAAAAGGCACAATGTCTTCTGTGTGGTCTTTTGTCTTGGTTGGATCCTCACCCTTGGGGTCTAGCTGCCATGTTGTGAGGAAGCCACATGCCCCATGGAGAGGCCTTATGTAGATGTCCTGGCCACAGTCCCTGCCAAGTTCCTGACTGACAGACAGCATCAATCACCCCAACTCTTGTTCTGAAGATTCAAGTCTTCAGCCATCCAGCCATCCCTACTGATGCTGACAAGAGTAGAGATGAGTGGTCCTCAAGAAGCCCAGGTCAAACTGCAGGTTCATGAGCAAAATGATTGTTGCCATTGTGTTAAGCCTCTAGGCATTGGAGTGTTTCATTGCTCAGTAACAACCAAGTGTGACAGTGCTTTCTAAATCATTATTAATATTATCCTCTTAAGGGTGGACTACATTAGAGTTCTCTATATCTCAGAAATTTTAATGTCATCTTCATCTTTTGCTATACCCTACACCACTGAAACATTACCTTCTTAACTCACTTTTTAAACCAAATATATTTACTAAAATTGACCTTTAGGAGTTCCTGCTGTGGCACAGTGGGTTAAGAATCCCACTACAGTGGTCTGGGTTACTACCGAGGTACAAGTTTGATCCTCTGCCCAGTGCAGTGGGTTAAAAGATCCAGTGTGGCCACAGCTGTAGCTCAAATTCAATCCCTGGCCTGAGAACTTCCATATGCCATGGATGTGACCATTAAAAAAAGAAGAAAAGAAAAGAGTTCCCACTGTGGCTCAGCAGATTAAGAACCCAACATAGTCTCTGTGAGGATGCAGGTTCAATCCCTAGCCTCACTCAGTGTGTTAAGGATCCGACATTGCTGTAAGCTGCAGTGTAGGTCACAGATGTGGCTCAGATCTGGCATTGCTGTGTCTGTGGCACATTCTGGCAGCTGCAACTCTGATTTGACCCCTAGCCTGAAAACTTCCATGTGCCACAGGTGCAGCCATGAAAAGGAAAAAAAAAAATTTACATTTAGAACCAACTTTTGAAGTCAGTTTACTTTTCTAATTGGTTTTATTCTCTTAAATACTACTAACATTTTAATTTCAATAGCTATGATTTTATTTTAATATTTAAGTAATCAGAGTTGCTACCATAACATGTTAAATACACAATGGTTAAAGTTAAAGATAATATTGGCATAAACCACTTGAAATTGTCATGAATCACTGTGGTTTGCAGGACTAGATGATCAGGAAGGCTAAGGACTCATTCCCCTCCAAAAATCTATGGACCATTATCCTGATTCAGTCATGCCTTTTCTATTATAACCTTCCTCCAGGTGAATACATTTCCCTGTATAAACTTCCTTTAATTGGGGATCATACTTTCTGGGTTATCAATGCAGTCAATGGCGAAAAGGCCGCAAAGGAGGAGGAAGATATTGGAGGGGAACCTCAACCAGTCAATAAGCTACAATTACTTGTCACCTAGGACCTATGGCAAGAGGTTGTCCAGAAAGTGAAGGACCCAGATTTTTCTCCCCAGAGATCAGGGTTTATCAACAGCCCCACTACAGACATCACTTTGGACTAGATGATTCTCTGGTAGGAACAGGGTGGTACTGTCTAATGCACTGTAGGGTATCTAGTAACATCCCTGGCCTCTATTCATTAGATGCCAGTAGCACTAGTCCCCAATGAGGAGGCAAAATCATGCCCAACGGGAATCACTGATTTAGAGTAAAGGTGGAGGGTGTGCCCAGAGACCCCCATGGGGGCCTGCACTCAGCACACACAGGAGAGATCTGCGGCGATAATAATACAATTTTATTTGTTCTTCCCCGACTCAGGGACCAAGTCAACCTCTTTTCTAAATAGAACAAAGACAGGGTTTCACCTGAATCTTGCATTTTCAGTTGTATTTTTTAAACCACTTAGCCCATAGTTAATAAACAGAGCAGAGAGAAAATAGCCATTGGATTACAGGCAGATCTTTTCACCACTCTAAACAAAATGTGCATTTGCATCGTACCCACCATCAGGAATTCACTGTAGATGCAAGAAAGTATAACTAAGCACACAGGTTCTTCACAGTCCTTATCTTAATTTACCATTTATTGGCTGTTCTTTGATGGAACTTTTGATGGGGAATGGGTTTCATGGTTACAATTAAGCAGTATTTTTAAAGGAGACTGGAATAACCACTTTCAAAGGTACAGGCACCTCCTTGAAATCGTGCTTTCAAGAAGAAAATTGGAAATGAGATTTAATAAGAGAAGATCATGCCTCCAAATATGCTTGGTTCAGAATCAACAGACTTGGGATCTTAGCTGTCCAGAGTCCTGAACTTTGGCCCACACTGTCAGCCCAGGGAGCTGCAAAAGGCAGAGTAGCAAAACCTATTGACCTCAATACCCTGCAGCAAAGTAGAGACACAAAACACTAGTGAGGATGCCAATGATTCTAAGAGTCCACATCCTCTGAAGACTTGGTATATGCCAGACACAATATCATGCACTCCACTCTCATTATCTTTTTTTTAATTCTCACAAACCCAGGAGCAGGTACTACTATCAACCCTTTTTCACAGATTAGGAAACTGAGGCTTAGAGGCATAAAGTAACTTGTCCAAGGTCTCAGGTCCTATATTTAACAGACAGATCTCAGAGCACCATGTAATAGAGTTGACACTGCTAACTTCGGCATTAGAGTGCCCCTGTTAATCAGCAAGACAGCACCACAATCAGCTTCTAGCCCTTGAACCAACTGATTCACCCTTTTATGTATCTTATATATGGGTAAACTAATACTAGGCATTTAAATAGCCTATGTATGTTTATGGGTCTCTATGTGCCTTGCATACATGAGCATATATGTATATATACATAGACACACATATATATACATTATATACAAACATATGTGTTGATCACCTATATCAACGAGTTGAAATTTTTCTTTTCTAGACCACAGGTTAGCCAGCCTTTTCTGTACAGAGCCAAAGAGTAAGTATTTTAAGCTTCATGAGCCACACGGTCCCTGTCACAACTATTCGTCATCTATCATCAGAGTGAACAAGTACCCACAGACAACACAAAAGTGAATGACGGTGGCTAGGTTCCAATAAAACTTTATTTATACAAATAGGCAATGGGCTAGATTTGGCTACAGATTTGGCCAAAGGGTAGTTTGCTTACCTCACTTCTACCTCTACCTCTGTGCCACAGATTAGAATCGCTTGAGTTGGGCATAAATTACAGATTCCTGGGCCGAACCAATTCCGGGCAAGCTGAAACACAATCTGCCTTTTTTTTTTTTTTTTTTTTAAACAGGTCTCTTGGGTGATTTATGGACAAACATTTGAGGACCAGTGTTCCTAGACCCAGTTTTTTTTTTCCTTTTCCCCATAAAAGTTGTCATTCTAGCTATCAAAGAGAGAACATTTATCAATGGAAAAGCAACCCAAGTGATACAGATGAAGAAAGGGAAATTGGCTTCTTGTCGCAGCTCACCATCTTTATCAAGACGTCAAATTCTGACCGGTGACCACCATTCTCCAAGCGGGAAGATATCCTTTAGTTTTACTGGTGTTAAAAAAAAATCTCATCAACCAGAAGAAACTTTTGTTCCCAGTGGAATCACATTGATCTTCTAATCAACTTGTTGCGCAAGCACACGCACACAGCCATTTTTGAACTACGGATACCCCACTTTAAATCTGAAAATTCAGTTTGCTAAAACTGCTTTTATGTTATTAAGGGAAAATGAGCACAGGGTCTTCAGAAATAAGAGATGGAACAATAAATGAATTTGTACTGAATTCGCCAATACACGCACTGCCTGCTTCATGAATACATGAATGCAACCTGTTTTATCTTTTCTTGTTTCAGAACTAAAGGTATTCACATAAATCTGGATCTCCTTTTCTTTAGGGAATTAAGGTTGGCACCATCAGTCTCTGTCTTTACCTGTATCAGCATGGGGGAGAAAAGGCCAACCCTTCACTGTCTTTTGACAAAGGATTGAAAAAAGTGAACAGGAGTAGAGAGAAATGAATACGAAGGCACACACTGTAACAGAGCTGACCAGGTCACTGTCCACCTGGGATGACGCCCCTCTCCAGCTGACAGCCACCAGTGATCTGGTTTCAGTCGCCAGCACCCCAAACTTATTAACTGACTCTGATCTTCTCTCAGTCTAATGCCAGGAGCCTCCCCCACCCCACCTTGCATCATAAGACTTTAGTTTATAGACCCCTTTGGTTCATCTCACTATTTATACCCTCTCTCTGATCCTAGTCTACCAGTGACCCAAAGGGACAACCCTGCCAGGAGCAATGACAGTCCCCCTCTGATAACTGGGATGTCCAGGCCTGGTTATAAAGCCTGCCTCAGTACCACCACCAGGGGCCCAGTGGACTGAAACGTGTCTACATATCAAACAGAAGGTAGCTTCCACTGCTTCCTTTTCTTCTCCCAATACTTTGTATCCCATGGCCACTACGGTTATTTTGAAAGCCTATTTTAGAGCTGGGTGATGACATTTAAATAAAGTAATCTCAATGAGGAGTTAGGGATTAATAAAAATGCAGCAGAGGGCCCACAAGGCCGCACAGTTTTAACAATTGGGGTTAAACTAGCACGGAGCTCATGATGGATTTTTATTTAAGTGAATTCACATCTTATGTCTACACTGGCAAGGAAAGGGGGCCCTTCAGAGTTGAACTGAATTTGATCTTGGCTCTCAGTAATCATGAGTCAGTTAATTAACCTCTGTAGCACCAGATCATTTGAGCTCTGAGGTCCCTTTCAACTCTCAAATTCTACATTCAGGCCCAAGTCCATTTGAGTAGGCTTATTACACTCTCGACTGGCTTTTCTGAATTTCCCAAAAAAATGCTTTAATTTTGGTATGTTTTTATGCAAAGAACTGCTAAAATGAATATAGATCAAGATATTAGGTAGGATATTTTAGTAGAAGGAGCTAAATTATTCCCAGGTCTTTTACAAAACTGGATCTTTAAAGTTATCCCAAATTGCAGCATCTCTTGCATAACTCATTTTGATAATGATTTTTTTTAATAGACATGGTCATTTTTACCAAATGTTTTGGGATAAAATGAAATAGTTTTCCTTTGATTGAAAAGGTCAGGTTTTTCCTCTATTGGTAAAGTAAGTAGTGATCTTTAATGAGTGGTTTTAAGTGATTCTGATGCCCTTAAGTGACCTGATTTTTCTAACATCAGGGCTCCATAACCGCCTGTGTCTTTAGGATGCCACAGTAAAACGCCCAGACGTTTTGTTGAATGTACATAAATGTAGAATCATTAGTCATTGCCACAGACGGCTTAGGTGTTTTCACTATGTCACAAGTGCATAATAAAATGTGACGTTATCCAAAATAAGGCAGTAGAGAAAAAACAATAGTTAAGTCAACCCATATTTATAGCATACCCACCCACCAACATTGCATTATATGTAGAGTGCATAGATAACCACAGACTTTGCCTACAGGAAGCCTATGATTTTTTTGGAATGGCAGGACAAACTCCTGCAGAACAGCATAAGAAAGCACACAGTCAAGTGCTCAGTGCAATTTTGTAGATACTGCTCCAAACTCATGAGGCAAGTAATGACATCAAAAGCAGGTCTGCTTGCTCTGCAGATTTGGCTAAAACTATTTTAGCACCATAGAGACTCTCTTCCACAGTACAGCTTCAAATAGCTGCATTAAAGAAAGACAGAACTCTGCTGTCCCCCCAAACCTATGGCTACATGCAAAAATAATCAACAGTACAGTCAGACTCAACTATTCATACTAGGAAATAATGCAGCTGATCTAATAGCCTTTCAAAAAATAACAAATCTGGCCTATATAGTAATGATAACCTGAAATTAAGGGGGATTAAACAGAGAAATAATGACTCTATCACCAGTCTTCTGAATTAACACTTTGTAACTGTTAGAATCCAAATTGACTTGAGTAAACATAAGATAAATTTATTACTTTGTCCTTTATAATTTCATAATGCCTTGTGATCTTATTCGTAACTATTTCAATAAGCCTTGTATTTGTAAATAAATTTGATGCACGGTGAATAATATATTCAACAAATAACATTTTTTAGTGTTTTCATGAACATTTCCTCCTTTAAATGTCTAAAAAAGCCTATGATGTATCATTTCCCACCTTTTCTAAATCGGTAGAATAGCTAACAGAAAACAAAGTTAATGGTTACTGAGCAAGGGCTCTTTTCTAGCCATGCATTGACCAGTACAGTAGCCACTAGCCCTATGTCAGTATTTTAATTTGTTTTAATTAAAATTAAAACTTCAGTTTCTCAGTCACATTTACTACATCTCAAGTGCTCAATAGACCCATGTGGCTAGAGGCTACCATATCAGACATGAATAATGAACTTGTTTATCATTGCAAGAAAGTTCTATTGGACAGCAGTGCATTACCTTAATTATCTCAACAGTCATCACTGCAAGAAGTTAATACTATTATTATTCTCACGTTATACATGAATACACTTACGTACAGTGACTGAGCCAAGGTGAGAGTAGACCTGACACTCCAGGTCTAACTAGCCTGGTACCATCCAATAAAATTTTCTGCAGTGGTGGAAATGTTCCATATCTGTACTGTCCAAGATGGTAGCCACTACCCCACAACTGATCACTGGAAATGTATTATGACTGAGGAATTGAATTTTAATTTAAATATCAACAGCTACATCAAGATAGTGGTTCCACTTTCGATGGTTCAAATCTGGCCCCGGAACCCAGTCCTTAATATCCACAGTACACAATGTCCCAGCATTTCATCATTGCTACCAACAACATCAGAGCAAAGAAGATCTGTGGTGATGGGGGCTGGAGGCACAGCAGGCTGAGCCCTACTCAAACAGTAGCTTGAAGGTTACTTGAAGTCTTTTCCTTGGTCTCAGTCCCCAAAGTAAACTATGCTGAAGGGTGATGGGAGTGGGGGGCTAAATGTGGCATGCAATCTACTTTCAACATTTCCTCGATATTCTGGAATTACCTCTTTGCATGAGAGCCAATAAAAGTGTATACAGCATACGTTTTCCACGGGATGCAATTTTTACAGAGCAACCAGATGAATTACAACATGGGTCAGACCACAATTCTTCACTGGGCCCAGAGAGCAAGGCTGGGGGAGGGAGCAGCAGACTAGACACATAACTCAATGGGGGTTCAGCAGAGAGAGAGAGATGGAGTAACCTCCATTCTGCAGACACTTCCCCCCAACTTGATACCTTTGCTTTATCATATTTTAAGGTATCAGGAGCAGCCTGTTTGGCTTCCCTTGGGTTGTTTGTTTGATATCAGCTTTTCATCTGCTTTGCTTTTTAAATGCAGTTCTACGGGAAAATCTTGCCATGGAACATTTAGCAAGAAGAGGAAGCAAACTCAAAAATTTCCATTTACATATAGCATTATTACACGTTTCCAGAAGCCTGGGAGTCTGTTTTCCTCTAGGTTTTATGATGGGATTATGATTTCAACTATCCCTCCAAACAGATATTCTGTCTCTATTCAGAGGATGCAATTCTAGAAAGCTATATCCAACTCTAATGATAGCTTCCACTCTTTGCGGCTGAAATAACAGAATGGTAGCGAACAGAACTGAGAGGAGCAGACAGCTCTGTAATTCAAAAGGGAAATCTGCTCAGTTTTCCAAATTGTTCTCTGTTCCCCTCAGCAGAATTCACCCTCGACAAAAATGTTAGAGGAGAAAGTCATAGCTGTTGCTTTTAATTTCAAGCACAGTGAAGTTTAAATAATCCAAGAGCTCATTTCAGACATGTGGGATATTATAATGCTGCTGTGATAGGCCCAATCTTTGGTGGAACAGGTAAGTTTTGCCTCAGAGCTCTGGCATAAATTCAATCCAGTTTGGCCGATTTTAAAGAATCAACATAGAAAACTCTTATGCAAAATTACCTCACTTCTAAAGCAAGAATACTCTCTGAAAGCCAAAATTAAAATAGTTAAATACAGTGACCTCTCTTACACAGCATATGTCTAGGTTAAACAGATCAGGAGGAAAAAAAGATATATATATATATATATATATACACACACACATATATATATATATATATAAAGGCCTCTTCTCCAATGCTACCAACCTATTACTTTTCAGTGGATGCACACACACACAAAGGGTTTTCTAAATGTAGGAAAACAAGTTTATAATTACATAATTATGCAGACACACCACGATTTTTCTTTTATGTTACCTTTATCTTTAAAAGGCAACAGACAGGGCTGTACTAAAAAGCAATAAAGCATGGGTAATTTAATACCAAATTACATCCATATTGAAAAGTTTACATGCAGTTGAGAGCAGACAGAGGTCAGCTTTTCAACAGGACTGTCTTTAATTGTGGCCATCAGTTTTAGCAATCCCGATCTCCGGATCAAAGACAGATATAATGGGCTTCCTCAATGCTGAATAGTGAAAGCAGACAGCAGGAACGGCGCTATCTGGCACCCAAAGGTCATTAAAAAAAATTGCCAGAAAGGGAATGTGTATCACTGTAAAATAATATATCACTCTAAAATCATATATCTAAGAATATATATACACTAAATATATATACATATATAGTTTTTAAATCATTCTCTTGCCCAGTTTCCAATGAGCTGCTTTAAGTGTTTTTTTTTTTATATTGTCACTTTGTCACAGGTACAAGGCTTTACCTGCTTTCCCTCTAATAAGACTGAGACTTTTGTATAAATCTTTATTAATTTTTTCACTTGCTTTCAATCACGATTTTCTCCAACCTGCATAGCAATCCCTCCTTCCTTGAGGAAGGGCACTGTGAGCTCGAATGGTTTTCCTCCCCCCACCCGCTCGTTTTCCCCCCCTAAATCAAATGAGGAGTAAATTATCGGCAAATCAGACAGAAACAAGTTTCCTGGATCTGCAGATCCATTCTACAAATGAAGCAATTTCATCTCTGCTGGCTCTGGGGTGGGGGGAGTGGCATGGGGGGGGGAGGTTTAAGTAGCCATGGGGGACCAGAGCGGAGATGCTGGCTGGCGAAGCATCCCTGCGTTTGCATGCACAGACCACTCAAATCTGCACCAAGAGACTACTTGCGAGAATCCATCTTTTTTCACTTAACAAGATACAAAATATAAAACACATTTGCCTCTTATTAAACCTCTCCTGTAAGTGGTTCCAGGTCCACCATTTTTAAAGAGAGGAGAGGGGAGTCGAGATCCTCTTGGGAATTTCAGTGGAGTGACTGGAGATGAGGTACAGGCTGTGAGCCTTTATTACTTTAATTTTATTTTTTTTTCTAAAAGCACAGAAGGAATAACATTTTAAATCATTAGCATTTGCTTTAAGTAGTTATTTCTTCCAACTGTAAGAATCCCCACTCCCAGCCCCCTTCCCCATTAGCACCACTCCCAGATCCTGCACAAAACTGCCCAGATGGAATTTCCCTCTACTGCTCAAATCTGGAAGGTGCTTTTAAAGAATTTCGGGCTCTAAACTGAGGTAGCCATGGAAGAAACTGTAATCGCAGTTTTTCCTTAAAGCTGTTGGAGAATAAAGCTCTTGTATTTACAGCACTTGAGACTAAGAGCTGACTATGGCATCTCAGAATTATTTCAGTGGCAGAGTTACTGTTATGATAGAACGTGGTCTTCTCTATTGAAAACCAAGACTTCGTAGTAGGTCCTATTCAACTCAAAATGCTTTGTGAGCATGACATGTGGGACACTTTTAAGTGTTCTAGTGCAAAACCCAAACTTTTTAAGAAATGGAATAAAGTCGGTCACCTTATTTAAGATAACTCATGGTTTTTATCAATGGAGCAGCCAAAGGTGACAAAATTTGCAAAACCAGGAAAAGAAACTCCCTTCCGAGCTCTGCAAGTTCAAAGTGGCAGGAGACCATTATCAGGCACTGAAATGTTGATTGGAAGGCTTCACATTTCCTTTTGTGGACTGGTTGTTGCTTTGCTGTCCATAGAGGAAAAGAGATAAAACCAACCTCTGGATATTTCTGTATTCCAACTTTGCTCTGCCAGAAGAGAGATCCTACTTGAGGCAAGGTCTCTTTAATAATCCTCAAAGTGCACGTACCTACGGTGGCCTGTGATCAGAAAGGCCTCAAGCTATGTGTCAAGGTGGGGGTACCCCTGCCACCCACCTTTTTGGTGCTATATATAGGACCAAGAAACCAAGCCAGAATTCTTCTTAACAAGTCAATGGGACAGGTGAGCTGCATTCTTTTGGCTAGTAATAATCAGACGCAATAATCAAAGGTGGGGTGTACTGGTATTTTATTACCAGGGAGATTTAACTAACACAGTCTGAGCCCGATACACCGCCCAGACCTCCACAGAGATTGCACGGGCGTGCCTTCTGCACCACAGTCATTCTGCTTCAATACTGTATGACAGAGAGGTGATGGATGGCTCTCCCCTTGCCTGCTCATTCTCATCAGCATTAGAGTTTATTTGTTGGGTACCAACAGGGCGCCCAGCACCGTCCAATACACTGTTGGCAGCCATGGGGATAAAGTGAGGCATACCTTCTATCTACCTCAAAGAGAATTAAGGGAACTCCTGTTGGAAGCAGCATAGGAGCTAATAAAAAACACCAAGTATTGGTACAAATACAAGACCACATGCTTGTGCAATGTGGTAAAGAATTGTAATTATTGAGAGGGCTCAAAAGGGAAAAGGGAAATAGTTTCCTGCAACAGAAAGAAGAGTAATTTCTGTTAGAATTTACCAGAATGGAAGGAAATGGAATTCAAGAACAAAGAGCCAAGAAGCCCATGCCAGGACAAAGCAGAAGGGGCCACAAAAATATAGGACAGGGATCAACACCCTGCCTTTGCTCCAGACACTCCTCAGTTTAAAATTGGAGACAAGTACCAAGATGAACAAAACCTGTTCATAGGGACACGATCAAATCCTGCTTACTGAAAGTAAAGGAGTATTTTTCAAAATTAATTTAGTACTTTAAATGACTTGGGAAATTTTCAGGAGAAATCAAATACTCAAAAGCTGAAACAGTAATAAAGATTCGTAAGTATTTTAATTTCAACATCATCTAATTCTGAACTCCTTAGTACCTCCTTTTCTTCATATTCAGAACAGAATGGGATCATGAAGAACCACCACACAGTGAAAACGTGTGACACGACCTAATGAACTTGACTTGGACACGGTTTAAATATAAAATATAAACAAGGTAATGAATCAAAAACAAGTAAGTTCAGAGAGTTCCTATGTGGCTTTAGGAGTTAAGGATCTGCATTGTCACTGCTGCCACTCAGGTAGCTGCTGTGATGTGGATTGGATCCCTGGCCCTGGAACTTCTGCATGCCAGAGGTGCAGCAAAAAAAAAGAAAAGAAAAGAAAAGAAAACCACCAAAAAACAAAAAGCAGTTCAGCAAGCCCAAGGTAGTTGGATATTTTTCAGTTAACACTGAGCATTTATTTGGTTGCCACTTGGATGGGAGGTCCTGCCAGGATAACTGTGGTCTTATCAGATCTCAAAGAATCCCCATATTGGGATTTCTACTATGTCTGCCTAATAATAATGATGATGATGATACATAATAATACCTAAGGCTTTATATGCATATCAAATGCTCTACACATATCATCTAATTCTCAAACAATCCTATTAGATCAGTATTCTTTTTTCTTTTTTTTTTTTTTTTTGGTCTTTTTGCCTTATCTAGGGCCGCACCCGTGGCATCTGTTAGACCGGACTAGGGGTCTAACAGGAGCTGTAGCTGCCGGCCTTCGCCACAGCCACAGCAATGCAGGATCCGAGCCACGTCTGTAACCTACACCACAGCTCACGGCAACGCCAGATCCTTAACCCACTGAGCAAGGCCAGGGATCGAACCCGCAACTTCATGGTTCCTAGTCAGATTCGTTAACCACTGAGCTACGACGGGAACTCTTAGATCGGTATTATTGTTATACTCACCTCACAAAGAGATAACTAAAGCAACCTACCACCTGTGATATTACCTGGAGATTTAATAGAAACTTCTGTTAAACATGAACTGATGCAAATGAGGTCAATTCATCAGGGATTTTTAGAGCAAAGAAAATACCAGTCTAGATGCGTTCCAAATCCTGAGAGTCGTGTGTGACACTTCTGTCTCACTCAGTCCCAACATCCACTTCACCACCAAATCTTCTCAATTCATCCTTTGAACAGCTTTCTCAACCTCTTTAAAAGACTGGAAATCACTAACATAAGCATCTAATTCAAAAAGGTAGAAGAAGTCAAAGAGAGTGGAGGGAAGAAACAATACTGATAAATGAAAAACTTAGGTAATATAGAAAAATAGAAATCAACCAAACTAAAAAGTGGTTCTTTGGATATTCTGTGGGTTAGCCAGTTGGTACAGGTACCTTAGGCCAATTCGGCTGATCTTTGAAGTCAAGCGGTGAACTAGCTGAAGCCAAATGACCTATCTTATGTGTCTGATAGTTGCCAAACTGGTTGGTCTAATAGGACTCAGCTAGGACCTTTGGTCTCTGCACGTTACAGTCTCTCATCCTCTAGATCAGGCTTCCTCTCGTGGTAGTCTCAGTGTCCCAAAGACAGGGAAAGCCTAATTGCACAAACACTCCTCAAGATTCTGCTAATCCTCATTTGCTATTGTCCCAATGGTCCAAGCAAGTCACATGACTAAGTCCAGAGTCATGTAGATGTGGCCACAAGGAGTCAGGAATATTGCTATAACCATCTACTATACCAAATAACCATACCACTGACTTGGGTCTTACCACCTTGACCTCTGCCACCAGATCTTAACTGTTGCTTTAGTCTAGTCGCCTTATTAGTTACACTAAATACTCTACAATGGACAGTAAGAGGGAAAAAAAGAACCAGAAAGAACATTTTTTAACTCGCTGCCTAGTTTTTAAGAAAAGGATGCTAATCATCTGTTCAGACAATTAAGAGAAATTAGGACCCAAAAGGAAAAATTCAAAACATCATGTTGTTGCTGGAATTTAGGCAGCACCTTCATCTGCCGGTGCTGAATTGAAACGCAGAGACAGAGTTTGGGGTAAAGGAGAAAAAATAGCTTCATTGCTTGGCAGGCAAAGGAGGGTCACAGCAGGCTCATGCCTTAAAGACTGTCCCCCCTCCTTAGTAAGAATTGTGATGAGTTTTATAGTGAAAGGAGAAAAACAGGTTTTCAGATCGGAATCAGAATTGGGACAAACATGCATTCTTCTTTCTTTGGGAGAATCTTAGTCATCAAAGCTGGAGTCAGGAAATGTTCATGATGGTGGTCTTCTGAGTTACTGACTAGATTAACAGTCCTTGCAAAAAGGGCGTATTGATCAGAGATTAAAACAAACCAGGAAAGTTCCTGAAAAACATCATGTGCTAATAATCTTTAACCCACAGGCAATTGTGCTTGGGTTGCCTAATCTTTAGTTTATGGGTGATTGTGTGTCAGGTGCAATTAAGTCAGCGAGAAGGACAAGGAAGGACTCTCAACTATTCAGTTTTTAAGTACTCATTTCTAAAAGAAGCATAGGGAATATTACATTTTTCTTAGGTGTAGAAGATGCCTATATTATTATGTGTATTCCTTGAGAGGGAACCAGGATCCTGCCCCAAGGCTGTACCACTGTTATTTGACTGTTCCTCCCTTCCCTGATCAGCAGCTGTCTGAACCTGTCCCTAGGAACTCAGGGAAGGTCATGGTGGCTGAACAAGACCCATTTCCTAAGAACAAGAAATGGGGGATACAGAAAGGCTCTTGTACCCAGGAGCCCCACAGAGCCATGTCTGGTTTCCTTGCCTACAAGTCAAAGTGCCTGTAGAGGATGGTGTCTAATGAAGTCAGTTTGGACGGTGAATTTGAGGCATTACCAAGACATCTTTTACTCAGCCTCAGAAATCCACTAATCTTTGTTAATTACATTACTGTTTTAATTATAAAGAATTTTACTATCAAATGCTCTATTAACGGCCCTTATATGAAACAATTGTATCATCAAGTGTCTAGCCAGTAATATCAAATGACTCTGTCTCAGGGCGGCCCCATCAAAATGAATCCAGCCTCAATTTTCTGTATGTGGAAGACCAGGCAGGTCCTTGAGCCACCATCAATGGTTTTCTCAACCAACAAAGAAGGAGAGTGTGATGTTAGGAATTTTTCCCCCAAATTATTTTAATGGTCAAAAAAAAAAAATCTGCTGTGCTCTAAGAAGTACCTAATTTGGAACATACATTTTGCCGGCAGATTTTACATCAGAAAGCTTTGAATTTAAATATGAAAAGCCAGGATTTGCTTTCTAGACAAAATGCAATTCTAAAATGTCATGCAAATTTCTTTTTGGAAGAACAAATGCAAACATTTTGAGAAGAGCTCTAAATATGCACAGGGCTTTTGGGAAACCATGTGTAAAATAGTATTTTGCCTGAGGCAATCTATCCTCCACATTTGTTGAGGGAGAAAATAATAGCCAATATTCTGTATGAGTGTGTTGACGGTATGAATGGTTTTTATCTGTATGGTTCTTGTGCAGTGCACAAGGCAATTCTTTGTCAGCTTTTCTGGGAGTTCTGAGAAATCACAGGATCCACCAACTGTGCACTAGACCATGTCTATTTTTAATATGTACCCTCCAGCACCTAGTATAGAACTAAGCATCTTATGGACACTCAGATACTTATTCACTAACTACCATGTTTACCAACACACCTTTCCCTCAATCTGAGATGAATGGATTTTTTTTCTTTTTTAATTCTTGCCTGCTGTATATAATACAATCAATAATTTGCTTCACCCCCTCCCACATAAATAAAACAAGTAGTGAGTTCACTGATAATTGCTTTCTAGTCTGCTCCCTCATTTTCTTGACTCCATTTTTTTCCGTTTTTTTGACATGTTCACCTCTAACAAAGGTATCAGACATTTGATACAGCTCTACTCAACAGAACTTCTGCAGTGATGGAAATGTTCCATAGCTGCACTGTCCAGTACAGTAGCCACTAGTCACATGTGACTAGCGAGTATCTGAAAGTGGGAGAATGACTGAGGAAGTAATTTTTAATATTATTTAATTTTAATTTTAATTTACAGAGCCACATGTGGCTGATGTAATACCATAATAAACAGCACAAATGTATAGTTTCAGATTAAGACTTCTTAGAAGTTAACATTGATGGTAAAAAGAAAATTACATTTGAGCACCAGATTTTGCCTACATAATCCTGGGCTGGCCACTCAGCACCTGTGACATCAGTCTTCTAATCTGTGAAACAGCAGTGATAGTATCTATTTACATGATGGTTGTGATGATTAAATGAGATAAAATTTCTTAAATAGGCCAGAGCAAAGCAAGTGATCAATGAAAATTAGTGACCTTTTTTTAACCTACAAAAAAGGGACTCAGAAAAGGCATTTTTCAGGGCAACTGTAATAAGCCAGTGAAATAATCAATATAACATTTGTATAAGCTACAAAGCATTATTTAAACATGAGGTACTGTTTATTTCCTTAGCTAAAAAAATTCGATATATATTTTTATTTCTTTAACCATCACTATCATTTTAGGTCTTTCTGTTCTTTCTAAAAGCTTGGCATAAACTTTAAACCCAAGTATTGTGTTTCCTTCAAATATTTTAGCCTATTTTTGCCAAACAAGCCATGAACCCTCTAGTCTGCAGTTCTCCTCTACATTTGTTTTTGCTTCCTCACACTCTGCTACTCTCTCTGGTTTCAGTACTTAGCAAAATAGTAGAAGTTTGTCAGCCATGTAAAGAGATACAGTGTCACAGGATTCCTTTAAACGCTAAAGATGAGGGCCACAAAATTTTCTGGACTTCCAGTGTTAAAGAAAAGTGAGCATAGCTTCTCAAAAAATGACTGTCACATTCTCATCCCTCTTTTTTCACAGTAATCTTGTTCATTTGCTGACTTAAAACATGTTTTCGCTCTTGCTCTCCAAACCTCAGTTTCCTCATGAAAAATGGAGACCCTGAGATTACCTATTAGGAGACTGTAAAAATGATATTCTAGAAAGCAAGTTAGGAAATATGAAAAGACTCGTTCACAATGTAGTCTGTCTAAAGGTAAAGAAAAGTTTCATTCTGAACAAGGGAAATACCTTTGGACACAAAGCTGATAAAACAGAAATTTAAAACAATTTTTTAAAAAAAATTAAAGACAGGAAGGACTTACTCTGGTCCTGGTGGACAATAAATACTCTAATCATCTCATTTAGCTTATTGACAGGTACCAACGTTAAGGTAGAAAGTGCAACTTGGGGCAAACTATAAAAGATAAAATATGAAATATGGCAAAATGATAAGATCTGATAATCTGTTTTTTAAACAGAGGAGTTTATGATCCCTTAAACATTGCTGTACAGTGAAATATTTCACATTTTTAAAAGTAGACAAATTTATAATAGATAGCTTCTTCCTATTCTCTCAGCTTCTTCCCTTTAATCTGCTCTACATAATAAAGGGAATATTTCTTCACCCAATGACAACTGTAAAGGAAGGAGTAATTAAAAATGGGCAGGACATTCACACCTATTAGGATGGCTATTCTCAAAACAATGGAAAAAAAAACACAAATGTTGTAAGAATGTAAATGAACAGAAACACTTGGGTATTACTGGTGGGATTATAAAATGGCATAGCTGCTGTGGGAACAGTTTGGAAGTTCCTCACAAAGCTAAACATAAAATTACTACATGATCCAGAAATTTTACTCATAGGTATAATTCCAAGTGAACTGCAAATAAGGACTCAAACAGATACATATATTCCAGTGTACGTAGCAGCATTGCTCAAAATACCCAAAAGGCGAAAACATGAATGTGCAACAATAGATGAACAGATAAAGAAAATGTGATATATAATGCAACGGAGTATTATTCAGCTCTAAAAGGAAATTCTTATATATGCTATAATAAGGATGAACCTCAAAGACACTAACTGATATAATTTATGATTATTATGATACTATTATTATTAGATACTAAGTGAAATAAATTGTATGATTCCACTTATATGAGATACCTAGAATGGGCAAATTTATAGACAGAAAGTATAATAAAGTTTACCAGGACTGGGAGAGGGAATGGGAAGTTGTTGTTTTATGCGTATAGAGTTTCTGTTTGGCATCATAAAAGGTTTGAGAAACATATAATTATTATATAACATTAGGAATATATTTTTTGCCATTGAATTATGCACTTAATGGTTTAAAAAGTTAATTTTATGTTATGTATATTTACTGCAATTTTTTTTAAGAAAGATAGACACTCAAAAAGGAGGGGGAAAAATGGGCAGGAGAACAGATAGATGGGAACCCTATAATGGAGAGACGAAAATATGGATAATGGAATCAAGCAACACAGAGGGTAGTTTCTAATCAAAACAGCCACATGGCTGGGGTTTAAGGAGAAAAACAACCAATAAGAAGTCTTTGGGTGAGCAAGGAGTTTTTTTTGGTTTTTTTTTTTTGTCTTTTTGCTTTATCTAGGGCCACACCCGCTGCATGTGGAGGTTCCCAGGCTAGGGGTCTAACAGGAGCTGTAGCCACCGGCCTTCGCCACAGCCACAGCACACGGGATCCGAGCCGCGTCTGCAACCCACACCACAGCTCACAGCAACGCCGGATCCTCAACCCACTGAGCAAGGCCAGGGATCGAACCCGCAACCTCACAGTTCTTAGTCAGATTCATTAACCACTGAGCCACGATGGGAACTCTGAGCAAGGAATATTTTAAAGGAGTGTTATTATGTAACTTTACTTACTTCCCACTGTGCAATCTAGTAACCTTCTTTGATCTTCAAAACCTTCACCAAAATTCTGCCACACACTGCAATCATGCTACTCCGGTGATGTGCAATCAGGAAAGAGGGACAGTGACCAATAGCAAGCAAAATGGGTCAGAGAAAAGGATAGAAATTGGACTGAAGTGCCAAGCAAATTCTGAGAGTTCACTTTGACTGTGAGACCTTAAAAATCCTTAGGAAATCTGAAATGACATAGAATTTGAAACAGACACAAATAAAGATTTAAGGACAATACTGGGCTCCAGCAAGACTGTAAGACAGAGCAAGGAGGAGTTAAAGGCAATGAGCAGGAACCAAAAGCATCCATAAAAAGATGAAGGCATGGGATAAAGTAAAAAGGGTAGCACATTCAAGGCTCTAAAACTGAAGAAATTCTCTGGGTTTTACGTGAAATAGATTGTATGTGATTCCATCTCAAGGTAAGAATTTTGTCCAAAGTGTAAAACATGCAAATAGAAGATTTTTGGTACTTCCTGTCATGGCACAGTGGTAATGAATCTGACTAGTATCCATGAGGATGTGGGTTCAATCCCAGTCCTCACTCAGTGGGTTAAGGATCCAGCACTTCTGTGCGCTGTGGTGTAGGTCACAGATGAGGGCCAGATCTGGCATTGCTGTGGCTGGCAGTTACAGCTCTGGCCTCTAGCCTGGGAACTTCCATATGCCATGGGTGCAGCCCTGAAAAGCTTAAAAAAAAAAAAAAGGAAGATGATAATGATGATGGTGATGATGATGATGATGATTCTGGCTAAGAATAGAAAACCTACCAAAATAAAATTACCCCTTCTGGCAAAAGAGGTCATACACTGGGTCCTTTGCCAGGCAAGGGCCTTGTTGAAAACAGTTGAGATCTTGACAAAGAACCATAAGAAGCAGCCAGTAGCTCCATGATTCAAGTAAACTGTCAGAGCAGACAAAAATTTCATAGACAGAACCAAGGAAAGAAACATCCAAGAATAGTCCTCTTAGGTTCACTATCAACTCTGGGAGGAGTTGAATCTATCCACTAGGCTGCTCCAACTCAGGAACAATCAAAGCCAAATCAAGCTGACTCGAAAGCATTCCCCCTACTACACACCCATCAATTAGGACGGCAGCCTTAAAAAACTATGAATACGTTATTAATAATTAGTAGACTGGGTCACTCTGCTGTACAGCAGAAATTGACAGAACATTGTAGATCAACTATAATTAAAAAATAAAAATAATTAGCAAAAGCTAAGATGATGATTCATAAAATGGAGATTGTTGAAAGACAGATGCTATTACCAAGAGCCAAACAGAAATTCTGGAGTTGAAAGCACTATAACCAAAATTAAATATCCATTAAAGGGGATCAACAGTAGAATTAAGAAGAAAGAATCTACAAACTTGGAGAGAGACTAATAGATACTATGTAATCTGAAGAGCAGAGTAAAAAATAATAAAAATGAAAGAGAAATGTAGGATGCCATTATGGGCACTGACATACACATAACAGGACTACCAGGACAGGTGAGAAGAAAGAAAAAAAAAATTAAAAGAATAGCTGAAGACTTGATTTGATTAAGCACATTAATTTACATACAAGGAAATTCAGCCAACTTCAAGTAGGATAAACTCAAAGGAGGCACACCTAGACACAAGCATAATTACAAAGGTAAAATCCAAATATAAAGGAAAAAGTCTTGAAAGCAATATGATAAAAACAATCCATCATGTACAAGGGTACTCTGATATGATTAAGAATAAATTTCTCATTACAAACAGTGGAGGCTAGAAGGCAATAGGAGGACATATTCAAAGTGCAGACACTTAAAACTGTCAACCAAGAATCTCATATCCAGCCAAACTACACTACCTCAAAAATGAAGGTGACAAGTTCCTGTTGTGGCTCAGCAAGTTAAGAACCTGTCTAGTATCCATGAGGAAGCAGGTTCAAACCCTGGCTTTGCTCAGTGGGTTAAGGATCTAGCATTGTCATGAGCTGCGGTGTAGGCTGGCAGCTGCAGCTCTGATTTGACTCCAAGCCTGGGAACTTCCATATGCCACAGGAACAGTCCTAAAAAGCCAAAAAAAAAAAAAAAGAAAAAAGAAAAAAAAGGTGAAAAAGACATTCCCAGATGAACAAAAATTGATACCATTTGCCACTACCTTACAAAGCTAATTATGTAGGTCATTAGAAAAAACAGTATAATGTATTCTTCCTCTCTTAACTGATTTTAAAATCAATTTCAGAAAATAAATATAATTATATTGTTGATCCTGTAACATAAAAATGTAATGTACTTGACAATAAGAGACCAAGGAGATCGGTGGGAAAAAATTCTATCAGAGTAAGGAAATGACATCAGATGGAATTCAAATCCACAGTAAGAAATGAGGAGAACTAGAAAGAGTAAATAACATTAATACAGTAAACTTCACAAATACATATGTACTCTTTTTTCTCCTAGCCTCTTTAAAATACTTAAGATTAAATAATGTAATAATTATAATAATGTATTATCACAAGTATAATAATAGCACAAAATGAATAAGTGAGAATGCACAAATAAAAGTTTTTTCTAGGTTTCATTGAAACAAAGTCAGTATAAATGTGAAGTAGATTCTGATAGTTTAAAAGTTATAGACTTGTTAACCTTAGAGCAACCACTAAGAAAAATAACTCAAATATAATTTAAATTCTCTAATGGAATTAAAATGTTATACTAGAGAGTATCTAATACAAAAGGTGATAAGTAATAGAGAAAACCAAAAGCACATGAGGGAGGCATATATAGAAAACAAAAGGCAAAGTGGCAGATGTAATTTCAGACTTATCAGAAATAATACCACTAGATGTGAATGAATTAATCTAATCAAGAGGCAAAGGCTGTCACATTGGACCCCCAAAAAATTAACTATATGCTGTCTGCAGAAGGTATTCTCTAAGTTCAAAGATATAAACAGATTGAAAGTAGAATGATGGAAAAGGTATACCATGTAAGCAACAATAATAAAAGACCTACAATGGCTCTATTAATATCAGACAAATTTGACTTTAAAATAAAAACCCTCATTGGTAATATAGAGGGTCACTTCATAATGATCAAACAATCACCCTATCAGGAATATATAACCATTATAAAGATATGTGCATCTAAAAATGGAGCCCCAAAATACATGAAGGAAAAACTTTTCATTTTACAGAAATGAGGGAAAAGTAGACAACTGAACAACAATACTGGGGGTCTTTAATACTCTATTTTTAATTACTGATAGAAGATCAATAAAGAAATAGAAATTTTAACAATGTTATAAATCAGCTACATGTAACAATATCTACAGAACATTCCACCAAACAGCGGAATACACATTCTTCTCAAATACACATGGAACATTCTTTAAAATAGACCATATGTTAGGCCAAAAAACAAACCATAGTAAAATTTAAAGGACTGCAATCATGCAATGCATTTTGTCTGACCACAACAGAATTAAATTAGAAACTAGTAACATGGGAATTCCTGTTGGAGTGCAGTGGAAATGAATCTGACTAGTATCTATGAGGATGTGGGTTCGATCCCTGGCCTCGATCAGTGGCTTAAGGATCTGGCATTGCCATGAGCTGTGGTGTAGGTTGCAGATGTGGCTCAGATACCACATTGCTGTTCCCGTGGTGTAGGCCAGCAGCTATAGCTCGATTCAACCCCTAGCCTAGGAACTTCCATTTGCCACAGGTGCAGCCCTAAAAAGGAAAAAAATCAGTAACACAAAGAAATTTAAGAAATCCAGAAGTATGTGAAAAGTAAATAGCATATGCCTAAGTAACCAATGGGTCAGAGAAGAAATCACAAGGAAAACTATCAACTACTTTGAAATGAAGGAAAACAGAAACACAGCATACTAAAACTTACCATTATGCAGTGTTATTTATACTCAAAACACAAGAATGATTTCAAATCCAAAAGTCAATTAATGTACTACACCATATTATCTGAATAAGGGGCCAAAAAGATGATCATTTCAATATATGCTTTAAGCAGGGAAAGAAACACTGGACAAATCCAACATCCTCTCACTCTAAGAACACTCAACAAACTAGAATTAGAGGAGTTTATTCAGCTTGATAAAGGGCATCCACACAAAACCAGGGTTAACATTGTACTAAGTGATCCAAGACTGACACCCCACAATATCAGGAACAAGACAAGGATACCTACTATCACCACTTCTATTCAACATTGTAACAGAGGGTCTAGCCAGAGCAATTAGGCAAGAAAAAGAAATAAAAGGTATGAAGATTGAAAAGGAAGAAATAAAACTATTTCCATTCACAGATGAGAAGAACTTATATATACAAAGTCCTAAGGTAACAACAAAAATTTAAATTAGCACTAATAAAAAAAAGTTTCAGAGTTCCCGTCATGGCTCAGCAGAAATGAATCCAACTAGGAACGATAAGGTTGCAGGTTCGATCCCTGACCTTACTCAGTGGGTTAAGGATCAGGTGCTGCTGTGAGCTGTGGTGTACGTCACAGACGCAGCTCAGATCTGGCATTGCTATGACTGTGGTGTAGGCCGGCAGCTGTAGCTCCGAATAGACCCCTAGCCTGGGAACCGTCACATGCCACAGGTGCAGCCCTAAAATGACAAAGCCAAAAAATAATAGTAAAGTTTAGCAAGATGCCAGAATACAAGATCAATATAATAAAATTAATTGTATTTCCATACACTTGAAATAAATATTGCAAAAATTGAATTAAGAAAATAATTCTCTTTATAATAGCATCAAAAAGAATAAAATACCTAGGAATAATTTTAACAGGAGAAATGCAAAGCTGGTAGATGAAAAACTATAAAATATTGCTGAAAGGAATTCAAGTAAATCTAAATAAAAGGAAAGTATTCCATGTTCATGGATCAGAAAGATCCATATGGTAATACTAAGTATATTGATCTACAGATTGAAAACAATCCCTATCAAAATCCCAGTTAGCTTTTATAGAAATTGACAAATGGACCATAAAATTTCTATGGAAAAGCAAGAAATCCGGAATAGGCAAAGATAACCTTGAAAGAGAATAAAGTTAAGGACTCCCACTTTCTGAATTCAAAGTACACTATAATGGTATAGTAATAAAGACAGTGTAGAACTGATATAAAGAGAGACAGTAAGATCAATGGAATAAAACTGAGGGTCCAAAAATAAACCCTGACATTTCTGCTCATTTCTAGCAAGAGTGTTAGGACAAATTTACAGGGAAACAATGGTCTTTATAAAATGTGGTGCTGGGACAAGTGAATATCCACAAAAAAACAATGAAGTTGGTTGTTCATCTCACACCACACATAAAAAATTAACTTGGAGTTCCAGCTGTCATGCAGTGGGTTGAGAATCTGACTGCAGCATTTGGGGTCACTGCATAGGTGTGGGTTTGACCCCAGCCTGCTGCAGTGGGTTAAAATGACCCATTGTTGCTGCAATTGCTATTTGGACTCAAACTCTGACCTTGGAACTTCCATATGCTGTGGGTGTAGCCATAAAAAAGAAACAAGTACCTCAAAATGGATGACAGGCCTAAATATAAGAGCTATAACTATAAAACTCTTAGAAGAAAACACACAAGTCAATCATCATGCTTGACTAGGCTAAGTTTTGTTGGATATAACACCAAAAGCACCACTGACAAAAGAAACAAATAGACACACTAGATAATATCAAATTTAAAACTTCTGAGCTGCAAATGATACCATCAAGAAAGTTAGAAGACAACTTACATAATGGAAGAAAATGCTTGCAAATTCAGTATCTAATAAAGGCTTCTATCTAGAACATATCAAGAAAGCTTACAACTCTACAATAAAAAGAAATAAACTAACTTAAAAATGGGCAAAGAATCTGAATAGACATTTCTCTAATAAAGATATACAAATAACCAATAAGCACATAAAATAAGGTTCACACTCATTAGTTATTAACGAATTGCAAATTGAAACCACAATTAGAGACCATTTCACACCCACTACACAGCTGTAATCAAAAAGACTATAGAAAAACTGGTACCCTCATACATTGCCAGGATAGATGTAAAATGGTATAGCCACGGTGGAAGATTCATCAATTGTACTCTTAGGTATGTGGCCAAAAAAAAGAGAAAACATTTCTATGATTTTCTTAACCTTTGCCTCATAGCTGTTTTTTCACGGTCACAAGATGACTGACTCATTCCTGGAAATCACTTCTGAATTTCCGGACAGAAGAAGGTAAAAATAAATGGGAAAAAACATGCTGACCAATGCGGTCTGCCATTTTTTTAATCAAATAAAAAAAAATCACAAAGCTTCTCCTAGAAATTTGCTTGTTCAATAGGTAGAATGTTTGTCACTTGGCCACTCTTGGATGAAGGTGACTATAGGAAAGAGGTCATGGGACATGGACTACACCAACCACCCCGCACTGTCACTATAATTTTATTTATTATGTGCTTTATTTAGCACTAGCACACATCACTTTCTCATCTAATCTTATAAATCTGCACGTAGTTAGGCTCTGACGAAAACCATCCATGGGTTAGGGTTTTAGAGATCATCTAGTCCAACACTCCCAATCTGATTATTGGGCAAGATGTCATTCAGATCCCACTTGAACAGTCTCATGAACCACTATCTTACCAACTAATCCATTCTGGCCAAAAAACACCACAATTATCCTAAATTCTTCTTCATTCAAGTCTTAGCTACCTCCCTGTGGGTTCTTTTATTTAAATAATTAGTTACAAGGTTGTATTAAGAAAGCTTCATCTCATTTAAATCTTAGAAGAACTATATAAATTGATTAAATAGGCATTATAAATCTCATCTAACCAACTGGGATTCTGAGACTCAGCTAATTTGGCACACTTTAATACAGACTGTCTAGTAAAAAATGATAATACTAATCCAGTTCCTTTTCCATAGGCGGCCCTTCACATATTTAAACAAGGGTTCTTAAGCTGGGGTCATGAACAATCAATGAGTCAGCTTTGGGTGGTCCCTGGAGCTGTTAAAATTACATTCAATATTGGATAAATGATCCATTTTTTGTAGAGAGTGTTCTTAGCTCTCATCAGATTTTAGTATAATCTGACTCCCCAAAACCAGTGATTTTAAAATGACTGTGAAATGCTTCTTCTTCCCTTGAGTTTTCATGTCCCCAGAAGAAAATCTGCAGTTTCTTCAGCCATGCCTCTTGCTTTCCCCTACTTTACCCCCCAGACCTATTCTGGCTGCTCTCCCCATCTTATCAAATGGCAGTCACCTGAGAGTCACGTTTGCCTCTTTACCATCCCACACCCTCACCTTCAACCCAACACAAAAGCTGCTCATTTTCATTTTCGATGTACATGAGCCCATACACATTTCTTCATCCCAGCTACCATGATCATTTCCAGCTTGAGCTAATGCATTCTAATAGCACCCTTCCTCCTTCCATGCTCACCCCTCTTTCAACCATTCTTCACATAGGAGCCAAGAATAGTCTTTCTGAAATACCAAATAGATCACGCTACTCCCTTGCTTGAAGACAGGCGTTTCCTCTGACACACTATAAAACTTCCAGCCTCCTACCCATGGCCCTGAAGACCATGGGTGATCTGACCCAAGCCTTCCTTATTTTTGTGGGGGGGGGGGCTATTTTAGGGCCACAACCAAGGCACTGGAGGTTCCCAGGCCAGGGGTAGAATGGGATCTACAGCTGCCAGCCTATGCCACAGCCACAGCCATGTGAGATCCGAGCCCTGTCTGTGACCTACACCACAGCTCATAGCAATGTCAGATCCTTCACCCACTGTGTGAGGCCAGGGATCAAACCCACATCCTCATGGATCCTAGTTGGGTTCATTAACCACTGAGGCATGAAGGAACTCCTAGGCCTTCCTTTCTGATACTAGCTCACTCTTCTTGCTCCCTTCTCTACATCAGATGAATAGCAACCTGCTTTCTTTCTGTTCCTAGCAGATGTCATGTTTCTTTCCATCTCAAGACCATTTGTTCTCTTCCAGAACGTCCTTTACCCTGTTCCTCCCCATCCTTCATTCCTCAGTTTTAATATTATCCTCAGAGATACTCTGGCCATCTTCCTAAATTAGGAAGCTGGTTTGTGTGTGTGTGTATTTATTTCATTTTCTTCTTTAGACTGTAAGCTCCATGAGGACAGGTTCCATTATTTGTCTGTTACTGTTGTACTTCCAGTGGCCGGTACACTCCTTACTATATGATAAAAACCAAAGCTTCCGCACATGAATGCATACCCAGTTTCATGTCCTCTCACCATCCTGGGCATATTCCAACATGTAATATACCTCTTAAAATGTGGTCCCAAAATTCAAATTTCTAGGTGAGGCCTAACCCTTTAAAAGAGGACTAGGCATGTTGTGCTTATGTGATTCTTCCTTCCTTTCCAGTATCAAAATAGGGTACTTCACAAACATCTGCAAGACAGTGTTCTAAGAAGTTCTGTAACTCTCCCGCTGGTAAATATCACCATTCATGTACTATGTTACAAGTTAAAGATTTTGAGTATGGATTCCAAAAGCATCAGTACAGAATGCAGCAAGCCCGTCTCCCAGTTCAGAGCTCTTTGTAATGTCTCACTAAACTAAGGGTAACAATACCCTGAATTTCAAATGTTTCCTCAAATAATAGTTCAACATCAGACTATGCACAATAAACATTTCTATTTCTATTGCCCCACCTCCAAGATGCATCATAGTCCATCAGTTTGTTTCCCTTTCACTCTTCCTGCTACAAAGCACAAAGGCATCAGAAGCCCCAAGTATCCGGGGGATTTTCTGGATACGACAGATTCAGCTTATTTGCTGAGTGATTTAAGTTCAAAACATTTTCTACAATTCAGATACACAAACAAGCTCTCTGGAAGAAGCTGCTGAAAAAAAATCAGTTTGTCATCTCTGGTTTGTGGAGGAAGCAACACACAAAATCAAACCAACCTGTTAAAATTATTACCATCTCCCAACTCACCAACAATGACCTGGCGGACCTCAAAGAGCATTAATCGCCTGAAAATATCTAATCAGAGTAGAAGCCTTTAAATTGCCATTCAAATTCTTAACTGCCCTCAGCCTGATTTATTTTAAGCCAAGGCCCACAGGCCTTACACATTTCATGGTTATTTTCTCTAGTTTTGTAGCCTTTATTTTCTTCCTAGTGTCTCATTTTTGTCCCCCTCCCCCATTCCATTCTTTCCCTTCAAATGAACAGAACCTGGTTCCTATCATCTAGAGATGAATTAACCTTTCCAAATACCCTGACATCGCCTTCCTAGAAAAGTTCCCTGGAGCTCTGTGGCTGCTGGAGAAGAGAGGCAGCTAAGCTTTGACTTTTAATATACATTTTGAAATACCTTTTGCAGGACGGCTGGAAATAAGGAACTAATAACAAAGTGCTTCTAAAATTACCAGTAAATCTGAAGCATTCCGTCTGGTGCACGGCCTTTGAGAGTTTTTAATTCATCAATTAAGTGATCAAAGATCTTGTTCGAGATACGATTACATTTCTTTTATTCTCTTTGTGAAATCTTATTAAAATTGATAGCATTCCTAGCATCAAAAGAGTTCCAAAGCTAAAAATAAAAACGGACAAAATGACACCCTAACATTCATCACTTTCTAACAGCTATGACTGGTCCTAAACTATCCTGGGATACAAACGCTAGAACAAACCAACCATTCCACAGTGGTGATGTCAAAGGAGGAACCTGAAGCTTCCACGTTCCTAGAGCAGCTACTGTGTATTCAGGTCGTAGTCAGGCCCTCCTGGGTAAGGGGGCAGACGGAGACTTTTGGCTACTTGCCAAAGCCAAACCCAGGAGTAAATAATTTCTGTAATAGAGAATGGAGGTCTTTAAGTGGCCACTGATGACCTTTCGAACGTACACAGACAGTATTATTCTTCCTTGTACCACTCAAAACAAAGTCACAGCCCAAGAATCAGATGGAAATGTTTCTGAAATTACCACAATCCTTCTTAATCCTTGTTCCCAGCAGTCAGTTATTTTGATTGTATTTTGTCTGAATACTCTAGGTTGTCTGAAAGAGGGGCTAACAAACCATTTCTGTAAAAGGTCAGACAATAAATACTTTAGGCTTTGTGGACTCCTCTCTCTTATGCAACTACTCAACTCCACCATTGGACCGTGAAAGCAGCCACAGAGGACGTGTCAATGAATGGGCGTGGCTGTGATCCAATAAATGTTTATTTACAAAAACAGGCATTGGGCCAGATTTGCCTGTGGACCATAGTCTGCCCACCCTAGCTCTAAAACATGGTCAGGACCACAGCCCACACGTGGGGGCCTTAATCTACATCACATGGGTGCTGGGCAATTTGTAGGAGAATTCTGATTATGGCCTCAGGACAGAAAAAGAGAATTTGTCTGATAGGGGAGAAAAAAGGTTATTGAGCCACAAGAACAACTTTCATATGGTTTTCTCTTCAAAAAGTTCATTTTACTCTCCAAATTAAATTTTTCAGAAACATTGTTTCTTTTAAAGAACATTAGATTTCAAATTACATCTTGGTTATTTATTACCTCAGTTTTGGTCTTAACAAATATGATTTTGTTATTCTCTGTCATCAATGGAGAAAGCACATGTGGTTTTGATTGACAAAATTGTGATAAAATTCACTGCATCCTTTTAAAAAAAAAAGTGATTGAAAAGTTTTCAGACTGTTGCAGAGAACATAGAGGGGAAAATGAGAGGATTGAATTTCAACACAAGACATGCCAGATTTTTTTTCCCTGCTCTTAATCTTCAACATTCTCCCACTACTCAGTATCCAATTAGATACCGGAGCAATCCAGGAATCATGTGTTTCTCTTTAAAATTTTGGCAAAGTCCATCTCACTATGGTTACTGTTGGGTACACCTAGGTTCCCCACCAGGGACCAGTACTGGGTGACATCACATGCTGTGTCACAAACAATGGAACAGAAAGAAGTGTGCATGCTCTGAGACAAGCAAAACGCTCAGTTATCTTGGTTTTCCCTCTATTCATTCACTTCAAACTCGCATTCACTGGGTTGTTTGAAAACCCTCTTTGTCTTTCAACTTCTCCTAGAAACAGGTACCCTTTGCTATCATTGCCCCCAGAAAAATCAATTTAAAAAAAATCTGACAGGCCACATAATGTCTGCATTGTCAAGCTCTGTTGGAACAGCTTTCTTGATTAACTTAAGACCGAATATAACACAGGATATTCACAGGATATTCATTGCGAACACCGTGGCAAGTCACCCCGTAACCTATTTGCCCTTATAAACAGGTTGCCTACTGGGCAAGAAAAAAAGAGAATGGACATAATGCAAACAACATGACCTTCGAAGCTGTATGGCATGTGGTCATTTCCCTCAAGAATTGCTCTCTGTATCTGAGACCCACCATGCCATCATGCTCCATCCCTGCTGATGCAGAACTGAAGCAAAAGGAACCCATCAGCTCCTAGGGACGTGTTGAGCATGCCAAAAAATACAGACATAGACCTTTTAAACTTGGAAAAATGTGTTGTTTGCGAGTGGAGAATAAATATCTTAAAACTTTCCTCCACACGTCTGCTTTCCTTCTACTGGGCTACATTCCAAAGAGGTCGTAGTAGTTCCATGTTTTTCTCTAAAATATGAAAAACTGTTGCGGAACCGACTTAGTAAATGGTTTTCTTCACGATGACTAATGTACAAATGTTCCACATAATTGCTTTCAAGTGAAAGTAACAATATTCATGGAGTTCCCTGGTGGCTCAGTGATCCTAGCATTGTCACCACTGCAGTGTGGGTTCAAGCCCTGGCCCAGGAACTTCCACTTGCCACAGGAACAGCCCCCAAAAATACCCCCCACACACTCACACACAAAGAAAAACAGGAACAAAAAGCAAATTAAAAAAACAGTATTCAGTATTCCTTGGCTAGGCAATTCCTGATTTAAGATGTAATTTGAAGAGTCACCCTTATCACACGATCCTCAACTACTGGTGTTGGGCAACAAGCACTTTTTAAATACTCTGACAATACAAACCATCTACTTGGTAATATTGTCCCACGGCTACTGATATTATACTATTGACCAAACACTTGCTGTAAGCATAATGCTTTCTAAATGTCCGTTTAAACAAACTCTTAAAATATTCGACAGTTCTAAATGCCAATAAATTGTAGAACCTAGGCCTTTCACTGGGTCATCACCTACATGCAAAATATCATGGTAAATTATGGCCCTGCAATGTACATATATTTCGGTATTCAACATTTTGGCTTACCCAAACCATCTTACCTAGCTTATTGAAAATTCCAGAAAAATGACTATCACCTATAGGATCTCACAATTAGCCATACCAAACTGGCCAAATGTCCTACTGCTAACTCATCAGCTCTCCATTCCTCCTGCCTTTTCAGTGGGTTCCTTTAAATGTTTTTCTCTTTTTGTTCTATGTCTTTATTTTATGTTATTTCATACCACCACTAAATAAGAAGTGTGAGTTTTGACCATTTAAGAAAAATGTACACCATCTCAAAACTGTATGAAATAAATTCATCTCAAAGAAGGGTGAAAGATTTGGTGAAAATCTGTACCAGACGAGTATTTAGCCAGGACGTGATTCAAAGCAAAAACTCAATAAAAACAATGTCAGCTCCTCTTCATATCTTTAGTCAAAGGAGTCATAATCTCCATATCCCATTGTATAGGGTTCAAAGAGATATACATGTAATGATTTTCTTTATATATTAACATTTTGAAAAGAAATTCATTAGGTCAAAAATAATTATACATTTTTGAGTCAGCTTCCTTTGGTTCAGAATTCTGTCCTATCAATAGAGCTATAAATCTATGATTTTTATATTTGTCTTTATATGGAAGCACCTCAACTGTTTTTAATTGTTTTTGTATTTCTTCCCTGAAATCTTTTCTAACTCCATTACATTTTTATTCAATTACAGCAAACAAAGAAACCTGGGATGGCTATCTAGCAGCAGATACATTGTGGAGCTTTAAAAATATCAATTGGAGTTCCCGTAGTGGCACAGTGGAAATGAATCCGACTAGGAACCCTGAGGTTGCGGGTTCGATCCCTGGCCTCACTCAGTGGGTTAAGGATCTGGCATTGTCCTGAACTGTGATGTAGGTCACAGGCACAGCTCCACTCCCCATGTTGCTGTGGCTGTGGCGTAGGCCAACAGCTGTATCTCTGATTGGACCCCTAGCCTGGAAACCTCCATATGCCATGAGCGTGGTCCTTAAAAAAAAAAAAAGAGAGAGAGAGATTATTATATGCTAAATGGTTTAGTAACTTCTATATACGTGTTTGCAGAAAAACTTGTTTTCCCCGCTGGCTTCTGTAGTAATTGGAAAGTCAAGTTTCTTTTCTCCTGCTCCTTAACCCATTAACAATAGCAACCAAAGAGTGCTGCCAATTAATGTTTTGTTTAAGCTAGTATTTCAGTCAGCTTTGAAAATTAGAAAAAAAAAACATATTTAGTAATAATTACTTTTGAAAGAACAAAGTCAAAATTTATAGAATTAAAATGAGGATATATGAATTCCAAACCACTGACAAAAATAGAAGCAAAGAATACACAGTTTATGGTTCAAAAGATAGGAAACAGAAAAAATACATTATTAAAGAGGAAGCTCTGAGAGCAATAAGAGTGATACAGAGCCAATAACCCAATAATTACAATAAATGAGTTAGTATTATCATTAGGTATAAAAATTCTTGGATTAGATTTTTAAAACTGCCTGAACACTTACAAAGTGACATAAAGTTAAAAACTAAAAGGATGTACAAAGATATAAAAACTAATATAAGCCAAAAGAAAGTGATAATTCCAATATTAGTATCAGCAAAAGCAAAAATCAAGACAAGGCATTAAATGAAGAGGGCATTGTTATATTGATAAAAGGTAAATATATATAATGAAACTGTACACGCATTAATTTTTATGCATGGAATAACACCATTCTAAAATATAAAAATAAAATTTTTAAAGCAACAACAAAAATGCCAGAAACAGTGTATAAATTTGACAGACTGACAAAATAGAAATAATACGTATGATTACCCTCACACAAAACAAACATTTTAATATCTATAGACTGTTACTTTCTATATGTTTACCTAGAAAGAAGTAGACTAAATGCCCAAGAGTAAAAATTATCTAGGCAGCACACTCCATTATGTGTCCACAGTGTAATCACTCTCTAAGCATAAACAAAAAAAATAAATAAATAAAACAAGAACATTCAACAGCTTGAATGCTTTTTAGGACCTCCTAATTAAAAGCATCCACAGATTATTTAGTAAACAATAATAACACCATCAAATAAGATGTACCTAAAGCTATGCTCAGAGGCAAATTAATAACCTTAGCTGTTAATTTATTAAACAGTAAGGAATCAAAATGAATTAAAATATTTAAGTTCAAATATTTTATATACATATATATACTATTAAAGAGGCCATCACACTCAACCTCTATATTCACAGATGAAATAAATGCTTGATTATAGCTCCTGGCTGTAATTTGTGGTTGGGGAAAGAAGACCTACCAGTAATTTAGGAGAGAACTTGGAGAGAACTTTAACAAGAAAAACTGAACCGGAAAAATACACAAATGCTAGCAACATGAGCTTGTACTAGCTGTAAATACTGAGCGATCAGATCAGGCATTCCCAAATACTGACTATATCGACTGGTGGTGTCAAAGTACTGCATACCTCTTTTAAAAAGTAGGATTCCTGAAAAGTAGAATTCTTAGAACTTCCCAGTCAGACTCTCCAGAGGTAGGGCATAGGGGTCTGTGTTTTTAATAAGGCCTTCAGGGAAGTTTAAGGCATAGTCACTTTTGGAATCCACTAGACTCTGATTATAATTTTTTTGGAATCCACTAGATTCTGATTATAATTTTTAAGTATCAGGCAATAAGGAAAACTACCAAATGCATGAAGGTTATCAGCAAGTGAAAAGGGGAAAGAGTAGAGAATATTTAACTTGCAATCTCTATGGGATTAAAGAAGCTATTTCATCATTCAAACAAGAGTAGAATTTTAAAAAAGGAAGAAGTGGGGTAAGGGAAGAAAAAACTGAGAACAAGAATGAATTCTTCAAAATTTAGAGGATTCAAAGAATGAGTGATGCCTTTAGTAAAGGCAGCGAAATACAGAATAGAAACTACCAAAAACTCAATGAAAAAATCAGGAAACTATAAAGAATTCTCCATATCATAAGAGATTTTAAAAGAGTAAATGGAGAGAATAGAGAAATATGATGGCTTTGTAACGTGTCAGCTGGCTAGGATGAACTACATCTCCCTAGATTTTATTGTGATTGTGTGTGTATGTGTGTGTGTGTGTGTGTGTAGAGAGATGTATATATATGGATGGATGGAGATATATATAGATATATAGATATACACACACACACACACACCCCACTATTTATGTACCACTATTGCAAAGGAATTCTCCATTTAGTCCTCATAACCATCTTATGAAAATGATTCTGTAAATATCCGTATTTTATAGCTGAGGAAACACAGGCAAAGGGTTTTACACAGGTTACTCAAGACCATACAACTAGCAACTGTTGGAGCTGGGTTTGAAAGTATACCACTGGTTACAGGATTCACCCTTTTAATCACTACAAATTTCAGCTATTAAATCAGAAAAAAAAACTCATCATTCTCTAAATAATTGTTGCTAATGTTCTTCTGAAATTTCATGTGTCTCTATAGTAAGTCTACCATACTTACATTTTTCAATCATTCATTAATTTCTCTGCAACAATGCATTTGAATTGCCTCATTGGTTGTTCTTTCTTTTTTAATGTATTATTCTCCTAAATGAAAAAAAATGCATGCTTCTAAAAAATTTAAACTACAAAGAAATGAACGAAGTAAAAACGTCCTATGGGAATTCCCATTGTGGCTCAGTGGGTTAAGAACCCAACATAGGAGTTCCCGTCATGGCTCAGTGGTTAACGAATCCGACTAGGAACCATGAGGTTGCGGGTTCGATCCCTGGCCTTGCTCAGTGGGTTAAGGATCCGGCGTTGCCATAAGCTGTGGTGTAGGTTGCAGACGCAGCTTGGATCCCGCACTGCTGTGTCTGTGGCGAAGGCTGGCAGCAATAGATCCTGTTAGAACCCTAGCCTGGGAATCTCCATATGCCGTGAGTGTGGCTCTAAATAAAGGCAAGACGACAAAAAGAAAAAGAAAAAAAAAGAACCCAACATAGTGTCTGTGAAGATGTAGGATCAATCCACGGCCTTACTCAGTGGGTTAAGGATCCAGTGTTGCATCATCGATCTGGCATTGCTATGGCTGTGGCATAGGCCTCAGCTACAGCTCCAACCTTACCCCTGGCCTAGGAACTTCCATAATCTGCGAGTACAACTGTTTAAAAAAAAAATCCCATGATTTCTGCTTCTGCTAACACTTTGTCATATATAGTTTCAGTCATTTTTTCCTGGATATTGCTAGAGGGAAGACAGAGAAAGGGATTTGGAGAATTATACAAGAGGTTTCAGTTGAGTGATGAGTATATAGGTCTTTAATTATTATTTATACTTTCTATGTATATTATTCCTTTGTATTAATGAAACAATTTAATTGAAAAACAAAATGCCTTCTACCACAAATGGTATACCTATTTACTAATATTATTAAACTTTCTAGTAGCAATCCAACAGAAAAGTACATCTTGCTATTCTAGTTCCCAAGATGACACTCAGAAATTTGAACTTTGTGTAATGGAAGTGCTTGAATGTAAAGACTAACTTGCATTCAAAATTGGTTACTAAAACTATATTGTTTTGTGTATTCTTGGGAGCTAGCAAGAAAACCTATTCTTTTCCAGGACATTTTAATGAAAGTAGTATTAAATATAGTCAGATATTATAATAAGAGCACAGTTATTCTATGCTCAAACACTGCATTTTCCCAATGCACTACTAATTTAAAAACAAAAGCAGCAATAAAAGCATTATGTGACAAACAGAGGTCTAAGAACCTCCAAAAGTATTAGTTCATGTGATATTTGTGCCAAATGATCCAAGTGGAAATTTTTATTCCCATTTTACAGATAAGGAAACTGGCTTTGGTAAATTAAATAACATGCTCGGGCCATATGGCCACTAGGTGCCAGCCCCTGTTTCCAAGCTAGTCTCTTGCCTATAAATCATGGCCTCTTTCTATTGTATCATTGAATAAGCTGATTTTCTTAGTGGCAAGCAACAGAAACCAACCATGGCTGATGAAAAAAGAAAAAGTGTGGTGGGTAAGGCAAAGAACCCCCATAAAAACTGGAGAGTAGACCTGGGGCAACATAGGCAAAAAGACTTCCAAAAATCACACTTCGGACTGACTGAAGAAGAAACTATTACTGTTACTGCTGAGTACCCAGTAACACAAGTAGGAACAGAGGATGGTCTCATTGATACAGCATCCCTGCTGTCTCTGGAACACAATCTGCTGCCACTGCCCCTAGCGAGAAAATGATCTTGAAGGTGTGCCTTCCCTGTTCCTCTGGGACATTACACACTTGCACTCCGGCTCCAAGAGAACCAAAGAAGGTGTGAGGGAAGAAAACACCTAATTGGCATTTTCAGCATTTCCAGCAAGAGCTTAGTAATGATCACAGCAAAGGCCTGTAAGGTGAACGAGGACCCAAAGCATGAGAAGGAGGTCCCAGTACTGAATGGTCAAAAGGGATGACCTCAAAGACCACACTTTGACCGTTCCACATGAACATGCTTTTTGCTTTCTCGTACTTTTTCTTCCCCCATAACACTTACCTAACATAATATATCCACCCTTATCTAATATAAAAGCCCATTTTCTTTCCTCCAATGGCTGACAATCCAAAGTCCGTTCAATTAAGGCATCCAACTACAAGTTCAAGATCTTCTCTAGTACTGCCACTTTTTTAATAGTCCATAATCTATATAGATGAAACTGTCAAGTTAATAATCACTAACATAAGATACATAGAGAAATGACAGGGTGGAGAAAGAGAAAAGCGTTTTTAAGATGTACTAATGTACATGAAACAACATAGCAGATAAGAAAATACGGACAGACAAAACAGTCATCTAGTAAATGAACACAATGCTACCACTGGTAATATGACTTCTCTTCTCTATGCTTCCTTCCAGGTTCCATTTCATTTTGTTCCTCAGCTGGCCAGTTTTCTTTTACCCAATAGGATGGTCTAAACCTGCATTCCTGCGAGATCTGAACTATTGATGAAGTCCTTCACTGTTTTATCACTGCAGTGTTAAAAGAAGGTACCCCAAAGACTAGGTTCCATACTCCTTCTTGCTGCTATCATGTAGCAGTAACCTTATGACAGAAACAATCTCCCATGCCAAAATTAAGCATCCCTTTTCACCTATTTGGCAAATGCCACGAGAAACTTGATATGACTAGCTGGGTTGGCTCAGCCTGAAATCAGTGGAATAACGTCTGCCCCCGTGTTGGAAGCCATCTTGCTTTGAATACGAAGCTTCTAGAGAGCACATCTCAGAGATCCTGAGATGAGCCATGTTTCAGATACGGTTGACAGCCATTCATCATTCTAGCCATTTCTTCTTGTCAACTACCTGATTGTAGAATCAAAGCTACAGGGGTTTTCTAATTATTCCTGAAATGACCTGAGTCTCACTCCTCCAGTCTTCTAATGATTTCACAAGTACCTAATTACCTATATTAGATACCTTTCTGCCTAAAACGCCTGGAGTGGTTTTTGCTTCTTGTACTGAATCTTGAGTGATATAGAAATTAGAACTTTGTGAATGGATCATTAGCTATGAGTTATGAGAGGTGCGATTCCCTTTTCCTTCTCCATGGTTCCCAAACTTACGTATTCTTCATATGGCATAGAACCACATTTTGATCACAATTTCAAAGCATGCATACTAGTTCAAAGTATCCCAGAGCCTCAACTTCACAAAGTAATCTCTGATCTGAAGCCAGAACAGAGTCATAAATATGTCTTCCACAATTTTGAGGGATTGCTTAAGTGGCAAAAAATGGTTTTTTTAGCACCTATTCCTACCTCATTTTACATCCTTTCCTGAACTCCAGAGGCTGGAAAGCTAGAAATTTTATTTCACAAACTACACTGCAACTTCTGGGAGATCACATGAATATCATGTGCTTAAACCTATTGCCTTACTCCTTTGATGTAAAGTGAGTTCATGTTCAGGAACAATGTCGTGTGTGACATCACGATGTAAAATAAAGCTTTTAGTAACTCTAAGAACCGTTGGGCTTGCTAACACATGGAAGCAATAGAATCAAGTTCAAATTCAAAATTACTCTTGCTCCAAGATGATACAGTCGTTATAAAGTTTGGCCAATCTCCCTTGAATATGGCACAAGACTGGGATTTCAGCAATGACAGTAGTCAAGTCGACCTTGATCAGATGAAGTTCATGAGTTGAGACAAGGCTACCCCTGAGTATAACTGTAAAACTAAATTGTCCTCTCCAGTTTAGTACTAACTTATAATGCAGAACCACCATTAAACCTCCATCTTTCTGTCCTCCTTAATTGACCTCCCTTAGAGACCATTAAAATTAGCTTTAAAAAACTACCTGAGTTAGGTCCCATATATAATCCATCCACTTGAAAATATATTTCAGTTTAGCACACCCAAATACAAGGCTGGTGAATCCTAACACACGTCATGGGCAGCTCAGATTGAATAGTTATCAGGTATGCCATAGTTACACATTTGGTCTCTACAAAGATCTTAAAGCAAACTGAGAGCTATTTCTCATTTGAAACAACTAATTACTCGACTAAGAGAACATGGATTTAATCTCAAACCCCAGGGATTTGCTATTTATGTTTCTTCTAATGAGTTTTAATACAGTCTTCATACAGCATCCCAGCTTATCAAGACACTTTGAGTAATGGGCAAGAATGATTGATTTTGTGGCCAGAGAAATCCCTCAGGAAAAAGAATGTAGGTGCTGGTCATTTTAAGTTTTCTTGAAGTGGTGAGGGGGTAAAGGTGACGTCCTGATAGCGTCTACTACACCTAGTCAATGGCTTCAAGCAGCAGAGCTAAATATGGTATATACTGCCTTCAAAATGAGGAGAGACCAACTAAGTTCTGTATCTCTTTTTTTAATGGTAGAAGATTCAAACTTCAACAAGAATTCTGAAATTTTCCAAACCACTGGACACTCTATATACTTCACTGAGCTTCAGGTCTTATATTTTCAAGGATCTTGCTCCCAGTTTCCCATATGCATGTATTTAGAATGTCTGCTACTTAATGTTCTCTGGATTAAATCAGTAACGAAGTCCTTAATTTCATGACCTAGATTGATGTCCTTTGGAATAACAGTCAAGCTCCTCAGAGATTAAATTATGGTGAAGTTCAGAGAATATACATAAAAGCTGATGCAAAATGGCAAAAAGTATATTGCTATCCATGTCAAGTGTCAGAAAAATGCTATTGGTATCTAGATACAGTTGACCCTTGACCAACACAGATTTGAACTGTGCAGGTCCACATGTAAATGGATTTTTTTCAATAAATATATACCACAATATGGCATGATTTGCAGTCACTAGAATCTGCAAATGCACAACCAGTGATATGGGGGGGGCAACCAGAAAGTTATATGCAGATTTTCAACTATGCAGAGGGCCACCACCCCTAACCTGTGTGTTGTTCAAGGTTCAACAGTATACTGAGATAGAAAAAAAAAAAAAAAAAGATTTGGAAGAGCTACAGCTAAGGCTATGTTCATTGCTTCAGTAAAGACACCACATCTGGAACACTTGGCTTAACTCAAGTTACCACCTATTAAATTTATGATCAGGATAATCCACCAGCATTCTCTAAGACTTATTCATACTAGAGAGTTATGATAGGAAGTGATAAGACTCAACATCCCTGCCACTTTCAAGTGCTTTATGAGACACTTAAATCTGCATTTCCCCAGAGACGTGGTACTGCTTTTCATTTAGTCTCTTGGTAGTAAGGCAAATTCCAGTGGTTTCCACTCACTCGGTCCCTCCTGATAAAGGAGAAATCATTATGGAGTTCTTACTGCTGATGATATATATTCCAACAATAAAATCGTGAATTTAAGAAATAAAAGAGGGATGCGTTTAGGGTTCCACTGGGCTTACTATGAGACAGATTTGGATCAAACCTCTATTATCTGAATACCCTAAATCCCATATTCTCACAGAGGAACCGGCTGTGTTCTGGGTCCCCAGGACTTAGAGTTACTCAATGCTAACATGGAATTATTTCATTAAAGACCTAAGTATTTCCTTTTCCCCAAGTGCTCAGTTACCCTGGTGAACGGCTCAGATGGCTTTGAAAAGCATCTAAGATTTAAATATGCTAATGAAGATGCTAATGTAGGTTTCTCCCTCTCAAATCTGGTCTCCCTTTCATTAAAAAAATTCTGAATCTGTCAACTTACACAGATTTGCAACTTTAAAAGAGATGGTGACTACTGTCAGGCTTCGATTCATCAAGTATGCAGTTTTTCTTATTCGTGTTAAGTAGAATCTAGTTAGGATACTCACCTATTTTAATTCTAGTTACCACCCAACACTATATCTGGTCAAACTATTATCATACTAGCTCTGATGCATATTGTTTTTTGTTTTGTTTTGTTTTGTTTTTGGCTTATTAGGACCACACCTATGGCATATGGATGCTCCCAACTAGGGGTCGAATTGGAGCTGTAGCCGCTGGCCTATACCACAGCCACAGCAATGTCAGGTCCAAGCCACATCTGCAATCTACACCAGAGCTCACGTTAACACTGGATCCTTAACCCACTGAGCGGGGCCAAGGATCAAACCCACAACCTCGTAGTCACTAGTAGGATTCACTTCCGCTGCACCGCAACAGAAATTCCTCTGAGGCATATTATGATAACCACATCCACCTTGTCTCTAATGGTTTTGAGCTGCTACTTAGGCTCTGACATCCTGGGACCCATGTAATCTTACTGAATTCGTGAAACCCTGCTGTGTCTCCCACCAGTATCCTTGGCTTATGGCCTCTGTGGCACTCTTCCAAGATGTGAACACTCTTTTATGTATTGTGCCTAAAGGGAATCTATTCTGAATCATCTTGGAGAACACAGTTAAATTTAAGCAAACATGATAAATCTACTCCAACTTTTCTCATTTCCTGAGCAGGTAAATGCCTAACGTGATATTAAGCATTCTCACTTAAGCTACTATACCTAAGCGAGAATCTATAATAAATGTATCTGTAGTAAAAATATGAATTCAGTCAAGTTTAAAATTACACTCCTCATCCTTGTTTATACCTTCAGAATCCATTTACACACATATTATCCGATTTTTAAGATTAGCAACATCCTACTGTTCAAGCCTATAACTGTCTTTAGATACAGGTCTGGGGATGGGGTGCGATGTTCAGAATGGTCCATAGGAGGATGGGATTCTGTTTGAAAGGACGTCATTCCAGGAATTTCAACAGGGCAAGAAGGCTGCTTCAATCCACGAAAGACACTCATGGGTTTGGAAACTGGTTACAGTCTGATTTATTCAAATCCTTCCCTTTATCCCCACCCTCCAATCTGTGATTTCACTCTTTTTTCATTAATACAGTTTCACACTAGACAGTAAGTTCAGCTGGCATGGTCATCAACAACCTTGGGAGTTGATCATCACTTACTTTTAATTTCCTCCACTCTGTGGCTATAGAGGAAAGCTATCATTTTGGTTTGAAAAAAAAAAAATCCCTTTTCTAGAGCCAAGAATTCAGGTACTTGAATTTATCCTTAAGCTATCTGGCAACATTAGAAGCAACCGGTCCTAGTATCCATTTATTTATCAATTCATATACTGAGGTGCATATAATAAAAATCCATGTGGGTTTACTGAAGCAAAAAGGATGCTTATTAGATTATTACCTAGCTCACAATTGTCGTGAAAATGGAAGATGCATGTCCAGGACTACGAACCTAGGACTGATGCCTAGAATCCCAGCAGAGAGCTCGTCTAGTGGAGACATCACTGATGCATCTGCTGAACACTGGACAGTTCAACCCAATTGTAAATAGGAGACACTGGATACCAGGATGGCTGCCACTACTCCCCAGTAACCCCCCTCGTTCAAAATTGTCACCAAGAAGCATTACTCATGGTTACCTCAACTCTGAAACAGAGGCATCCTATGGGTTAGAGCCTGTTATACACGCCTGCATTCTCAAAATAGGGCAGATTTGGAACTTTTCAGTTTTTAAAGTGGGAAGAGATTGCCACCAAGACTCACAACATTGCAGAATTTTCCCAAATAGAGAGGGATTCAGGTAATACTTATTGAAATACCAACCATGTTCATATAATCAAATGGAAACAAATCAGAAGAAAAGCAGTTTTCTAAAATTGAAGACAATGCATATAAGCAATACATGGTGCATAAAATAAGTTTTTTTTATTAAGATAACCAATACTGGTCAATGTGGGGGAAAAGCATCCTTCTACACTACAGTAGTGTGAGTGGAAGCTTTCTGGAAAGCAGTAAAGCAGCACACACCTCAAAGTCTTTCCATTTCTTCTTTTGAGCCTATCTGTAGTTTCTAGAAAGTTTACAGTCAATATTTCATAATCGGAAAATACGGTATTATTCGAAAATTCAAGTAACATAACCAAGGTTTCAGGGATAATAGTTCCTATTCTTTTTTTTTTTGCAAGGGGGGAATTTATCCGATACTATTTTTACTATTTTCCCTTATACTCACATATTTGTTCAGCAAGTATCTAGCATGCATCTGTGTGTCTATATCAGCAGCTAGCAGTTGTGAACATTATATCTATATTATTGACTGTTTTTAATGCATCAGGAAGTTGGCATCTTCAAATTCGTCCTAAATAAATGCTCTTAAATAAACTCCAATTGTTCTGCTACAAATTAAGATCACAGTGGACACTGAACTTGTTATGAAATAGATCCCTCAAGTATTAGGAGCTGAAGACTCAAGGATCTACCCATTTTTAAAGCCCCAAATTCACCGCAGGGTCACAACAAATCTTATCCAAGGCATATCTGTGAACAATGGTTCAGGAACTTTTCTGAACCATTATTCACAGACAACACAAAAAGTCAGTTGCCAAGTAAACACTGTCTTCTAATGGAGGCTGATTTTCCTTCTAATCACAGCTCTCCGGGTATTTGGTTTACTTGTGTCTAGGTCTGACAGAATGACTAAATATTAAGGAGTTATGTAAACAACGTCAAGAGGTGCTCCTGCCCAGTCTGGGGCTTCAACTTTTTCTATGAAATCGTTCAGTTCTTGATATTGTTTTTGTTCCTTAAAATTCTTTTTTGGACAACACTAAATTTAGCGATAAATTTCAAGAAGGCTTCCCGGCATGTGCTCTAGACTGGTCTCCACATTATACTGATAAATCAAGAGATTTAGTTCCTCAGTACGTCAAAATCATCGTTACCATCCTCTTGCCTTTTGGAAGAAAAGAACTTTTACCCTTCTCTGTGATTTATTCTTTTCACAGGCATCCATTCAACCCCGAGCTATTGTTTCAGAACAGGGAAAATGTATTCCTTTTACAGGTTTATTCCTTCGACTGGAATTTGTTTAAGTAGTTTCCACTGCGCAAACACAAAAAGCCCTAATACATGCAGACTGGGTCGGCCTCATGCCATCAGATGTCACTGCTGACGGGTGATGGCACTTATATAGATTTACACAACAAAAACTACATTAAAAATGTTAAGGTGGTGAGACAAAGACACAAAGGCCTAGAAATTCACAGCTCAGGATTTAAACATACTATATCTAAGAGGAATGGAGTGCATTAGGGTAATGGGAAGGTGACAGCGTCCCTATTATACCTACAGTGCTAGACACTTAATCCCTAACTGAATTTCCTGGTGGTGCTTGCTTTGTCTCATTCTTGGGGGCTTATGTTTTTTAATGACATTATTGTTGTGTAAATGTCCTTGTTTTATAAAGTAATTTCGGGTTGATTATCATCTGTTTATGCAATTAGTGTAATTATACCTAACTACATAGTAGAAACAACATATATAATTCATTTATTAGAGGTATAACTGTGATATGTAATGATTTTAAAATCCTTATGAAACTTTGTTAACAAATATTCCACGAATGTTAAAGCAAAATATTTAGATGCTAGCTCTCTTATGTTACACATGTATTTTTTCATATGCTCAGTAATAGATTTACTGCCTGTCAAATTTAGTGTTAAAAATCATATTGCCATATTAGAGGGAATACAAATATAAAAACTGTGCTTAGGAAAATTAGAAACACTCTCTGGAGTTTTCTATAAGGTTTGGTTTTATAAATCGTTCTTCATTTAAGATTTCTTACCTGCTGAGCATCACTCTCAGGTGAATTTTGACGGTCAAGTTATAAACCCAGGAAACAGATTTATATATAATACCATGACTTATAATACCCACATGTGTTATGTGACATTCCTAACAAACTAATCACATTGACCTCTTTATTCTCGTAGATTTCTCTCTTTGATTTGGAAGCAAAGAGGAACTAAAGGATGAACTAAAAATGCTTTCATACAAAAAAAGTGATTGTAAAATGAGAACGATGATGCAGGCCTCCAAAATCAGCCAAGGGTCTCATTATGAAGTGAAAACAGTTGCTGAAAGAGAATGTAAACTGAGCTCACATACAAGAAATGCATATTAATGTAGGTTATCCCCATTTACTTTATTCAATTCCTTTCTCTCTTATTGGTCACTTGAGAAGGTATTACTTAACTATTCCTTCCCTTCTCAAAATATTGAAACTAAAAAATGCAATATAAATAAACTGAATGCAGAGATTTGCTGCTTTTGAATTATGTGGTACATTCTCCCATGTGGATAAAAACCATCAAATATCCTCAATTATTGCTTACTGCTGAGACAAGTATTAGAGGGTCTAATTTACACCATTGGAAATTTTAGGCAGTAATATCAAAAAAGCAACACTTCAAACATTAGCAGCACATTACTGTAAAATTACTACTCTTCTCCTTTTGGATATATACTAACTTTATGAACAGTGAATTTCATCTTTCTCACAAGGCAAGTATTCTCAGCATCTGGTCTTCAAACAAACTTGTATTAAAATGGATTCTGGGATTCAATTACTATTAAAGCAAACCATCAATTTAAGTTTTTAATCTTTCAGCTAAGATAGCTATTATTTTAGAATCATTCTAAGCACAGTCAACAAATAGCTTTCCCTTTTTAAATTAACGGAACAAAATTTTTCTTAAAATTCAAGGTAAAAACTTTGTTTTTAAACTTAAGAGGAATACGAATTCTCATTATCCTGAAAAAAAAGGAGGCAAATATTTAGTTTCTAGACTCCTGGGTCAAAAAATCTTAACTCAGAAAATTCAGTTGTTGGAGTTCCCGTGGTGACTCAGTGGTTAACGAATCTGACTAGGAACCATGAGGTTGCAGGTTCGATCCCTGGCCTTGTTCAGTGCATTAACGATCCGGCGTTGCCGTGAGCTGTGGTGTAGGTTGCAGATGTGGCTCGGATCTCGTGTTGCTATGGCTGTGGCGAAGGCCGGCAGCTACAGCTCCGATCAGACCCCTAGCCTGGGAACCACCATATGCCGCGGGTGCGGCCCTAGAAAAGGCAAAAAGACAAAAAAAAAAGAAGAAAATTCAGTTGTTGATGTATATGAAAATCACCACAAACCTCTGTAAATGATGTATACTAAAAGTTACACATTTTCTGAAGCTAAGAACCCTAAGTTTTATTTCTTGCATTTCCCCAGTGGCACCGTGAACAATGCCAATGTAAGAGAGCTGAAAAAAATGAATGAACAAATAAATGAATGAATGAAGGGCTGGAAAATCAAAGTATACAACTAATTTTTCCACAGTACAAATTGACAATAAACTTTTTTCCTCTCTTGCTGGCCCCCTACTCTTCTTTTTAGAAGGATTTAACAAGTCGGTATTTTGAAAAGCCAGATATTCAAACTTTTTTCCCCTTGAATCCATTACATTGTATAATATAAAATGTCTGGCACCAAATAATCATCATAAATATTACTTCATGAAGGTTCAGAGCAATCTAGATTCCCTGACACAGTCTGAAAGCCGACGAGGAAAACCCCTTCACACAATCGCAGTGACTCAAGAAAACCTGAATGCCATCTGGTCTTGGCAACACTTGGCAAATAACAAGCACTTAATAATGATTTGTTCCCTCCCATCCCCTTCTGGCTTCACAGCAGGAGGTGGAGCCCATGTTTTGGGAAGAGGCTACCTAGGTAAAAATTAATACATTCTACAAGGAACCCCTCTGCTGGCTCTCAGGAGCCCTTCTCCACTTGTTTCCCTCTGTACTAGGGAGCGTTAATGAAGTAGACAGGCTGGGAGACACAATCTGTGTCTGCTATTAGAAGGAAGCAGTAATGGGAGATAAAACCAAGAAGGAAGGAAGGAGGAACTACTAGGCAGCTGGACCCAAACATACTTGTTTTCACTTTCCGGCTATGCCCCTAATTGTTTTTAGAATGTATTCAACAGTCAACTTGCCATTGGCATTCATCTGTACAAGCTGATTACAAGTCAAATAAAAAGAAGACTTTCTTCTATATTGGCACTTTATTTTTTTTTAGGGCTGAACCCTTGGCATATGGAGGTTCCCAGGGTAGTGGTCGAATTGGAGCTACCGCTGCCGGCCCACACCACAGCCACAGCAATGCCAGATCTGAGCCACATCTGCCACCTACATCCACAGCTCACGGCAACGCCGGATCCTTAACCCACTGAGCAAGGCCAGGGATTGAACCCTCAACCTCATGGTTCCTACTCGAATTCGTTTCCGCTGCACCACGACGGGAACTCCTATATTGGTACTTTAGAATCTAAGGACAAAGTTGGCGAAATCTGGAATGGGTTGTTCAAGATCAGCTCTCTCTTCTCTGAGGAAGTATCTAGCCCCCAGCTGTGCCTGGGCCTGGTGAGTAATATATGTCCCTTCCTTCCCATGGCCTGAACATGATCCCTATTGTGCAGACGAGGGAGGCTGTGAAAACACACTTTTCAGATACAAGTAATACAACCTTAAGTGTGCTGACTTCTTTCAACAGCATGAAGCTTCTGGGGAGGTTGAGTACCCTAACCTCAGAATTTGCAAAAGGCCTAAGCCAGATAGGATGGAATTCATAGACAGCACTGGCAGCCAAATGATTACACAGAAGCATCCACAATTTCCAACCCCAGAACTGCACCGGTACATGTCTGGCCAGTATAGCAGTAAAAAAAATCTTCTGTAATGTCCTGGAAGGGGATGAGGTAAAAAGGCCTAATGGTCACTGGATCTTTAATGCACATCAGATGAGGAATGTACATCTTTAAATGAGATCCACAAGTGTGAAATTGTGACAACTTCTGGAAAGTGTGTTAGTCTCTATCTGGCTCAGAAAGCACATTATCTTTCTGCTGCACTCTGTTGCTGCTTTGTGAAAGAGGTCCATCACTGCAAATACGAAAGCTAGACACTAACGTTTTGAAAAATGCTTTTCCATATTTTTCCTGTAAACCGTTAATTTAAAAGTTTGAGATTAAAAATGGAAACCTTTGCCTATCTTTATACTCATGTGGCATTTACACATTCTTCCATACCATTCGAACGCACTTACTAGGCTGGCATCCATTCTAAGCACAGTGTAAAGTCTAGAAAGGCATTTTATTCTTTCCAGGTGTGCTTGACTGGCTTATTTATGGTCTAACTTCCTTTCATGGTGTGAGAAACCTTAGCCTTCTGCCAGCTGCAAAGGATTGTTAAGAAGCATTTTAAGTAAAAAAATATATAGCAACAATTTCCCTCCCCTTTCTCTCTCTCCCCCTTTCCCTCCTCCCCCTCCTTCCCTTTTCCTTTCTCTCCCCCTCTGCCTCTCCCACACTTCATGCACCTTCTTGTATTGGTTAGTCCATGACATGTCTAAATAGGCCTTTAATGGTACTTACCATCAAAGAAGGTGCCCCATTCAGGCCACAGTATATTAGCTCAATACTGGAAAGGCTAAGAAGGAGGGGACTGAGCTGTTAACTCGGCCCAAGTTATCCTTCTTGAGAACACTCATCACATGCAGTGGTAACACATACCTAGACACACACACACCCTCATGGGCTTCTCTCCCATTCTTTGGTTCCAGAAAAGCTAGGGGTCATGACAGCCGAAAAGCATTCGTGATTTGCCAAGAAGCCCCACAATATGCTTGTTCTGTGCACACAATCATGTCAACTAGGTTTCAGTGTTTCCTCATTCATGATGAGCATCAGAAGGTCCCTGGCAGTATTCCCTTGGGTGACTATTTAGTCCCCATCAAAGATCTCTGTTTGCCTCTTTCGTGGCCACGTTACAATCCAGCTAAGGAGACATAAAAAGATAAAATAACTTTGAAAGATCAATTTTCAACCCCATGAAAGAAAATGAAATTTTCTGATTTTCACTATTTTTCATACATGTACAAAACTAGATAAATAATTGGGGCTTAAATAATCCCCTAAGAAAGTACACTCAACTAGGACAACTTTCTAAATGTTTCTAAAATGACTAGGTTTTTTGAGAAGTATTGAAGGGTGGCATTTATAACAATTATGACTTAAAGAAGAAAGAATGTGAATGGTGGCAAAGATGAGACATAATTGACAATCAGCAGTAAAGAGGCTGACAGGACTTGAACATTTTTACTAAATCCAAACAGCTTGGATCCCAGAAAAATTTAAGTGCTTCACTAATAAGATCACCGAGTAGCTATGTTTCTTGGAAAAGAAAATTCATTTTTATTGGGAAGGCGTGGTTCAAAAAATGACCACGTAATTTAGAGATCCACAGGAATCTTTGGCGTTTCAAAACTTGAGTGGAGCCTTTGGAAAAAGCTCATCACAGCTCCTTTCAATCTCAGGAAGCTGGCACTCTGCAATGGAGTTGTTAAACAGCCTGGCCATGCCAAAATTCATCACAGCACTGCCCCAGGGAGGCTGCTAGCTGCCTGACCCTAGCAACTCGGAGTGGGACTGGAACAAAAGGCTAGCATCCATTTCAAAAAGAACCCCAGGAAGCATCTGCGGGAGGATGAACAGTGTTGAGGTGGAAGCTGGAAGACAGTGGGAGTGAGGAAAGCACTAGCTAAGGAAGGCGAAGAGAGCTGGAAGGAAAGCAGGCTGAGCCAGCAGGTTTATTGGCAAAAGTCGCACACACGATTGCTAGGCAATGGTCAATTTCCAGACAATAACTGCAAAGCAGTAAAGATGAGAGATCATGAAGAATGCATCTTCAAACACTGAGAAGTGACAAAGAGAAGAAAAGGGGAGGGAGGAGGGGGGAGGGAAGAAAGGCAAAGGACAGGAGGAAGGAAGATAAGGGGGGAAAGAAGACGGAAATTGGGGAGGAGCCACTTTAAGGAAGTAAGGTTTATCAAATGAATTACCAAGAATCTTTGTGTTTATAGATCGTGGGGAATATATAGGCTGGCTAAGGGCATGTTGTTCCTTTTCTTGCACTGTCAAGGAGTATTACTGATTGTTAATAGCATTAAAATCTTTATCACGCAATTTATTTTATTAATCCCATTCGGGTTTAACATTACTAGCACACGACTGTAAATAGTAGCAATAATAATGCCACTGAGGTTGGTTATCAATGATGCTGAAGGGTATTAGGTAAAATGCAGCCAATGAGCAGCGAGATGACAGGTTCTTACAAATCTTTACATTGGATTAAGGAAAAACCTTGCACAGATGCACCAAACTGTGATCTTAATATGATATAGCATCCTCTGTCCTTTGATGTCCCTCTAGAATTACTTGTCATCTTCCAACATTTAAAAAACAAATCTCAACATCCAAGGAGCATCTTAAAAAGAGTTAATGTATATTTAAATAACACAAAATTTAACCCTTTTCCTTCTACTTCTGCATTCCTCACAAAGTAAGTTCAAGCCATTCTTTCAAACAAAAATTTTGATTTGTGAAATACTTTTTAAAAAATAATAATGCTATAAGCCCATGGCGGGGGAAACAAGGTTATAGCTTTAGATAGTAATTTTAACAATTGTTCACTAAGTAACTGTTTTATAGCTATTTAAGTTCACATAGTTAAGGATTTGAACTGGCTTGCATGAGCTAGAATTCTTGCAGGGTATTTTCAATCCCTAGGCAAGACAAATTGGGGTGAACTCTTTCAGTACAGTTACCCAGAAAACATTTTCTGCTTCATTCTGTCGGACTTGTGGAATTTTAGACATTTTTATTCATACATGAGGTTTGTAAGTAAAAGCCATTCTGATCAACCTCATGGGCTCTGTCTAATAGGATGCACCACACAACATGCACAACTACCCACCCCCCACCCCCAACAATGTGCGGAGTCATGGTAATTACAGTGTGATCAATGAATCTGATCATGGGAATTAAAAGATCGGTAAGGCTGACAATTAAAAACCTCAACCATAGTGAAGTTTTGTTAAATTTGGAGAAAATTTCAACTGTAGTGAAGTTTTATTAAATTTGGAGAAAATTAAGGATCTAATGAAGGATCATCTGTAATAGTCAGTAGTGGATAAATCTTGGCAAGACAACACTCAAGAAGGATTTAAATAAGTCCAATTAAGTTAGACTAAATCACTAGTAAAGAGTATCAGGGTTTTGTGTGCCTGTGTCTTTTTTTTTTTTTTTTACTTACATGATGAATCTGATATATAAACTTACCAATTGCACTAGGGACTCATTAATGGGATTGTTTTATGGTTTGTCTCAGTGCTGACTTTGGAACTTACGTTAAATTCAGATATGACTTCCAAGGAGAAAGAGGAAAAGCTCTATCTGGCAAAGTAAAGCTATTTCAGGTGGCTTTTTTTTTTTTTTTAAGTTGAACACTGTCATCTTCCAACATATTTTCTAGTATTTACTAAGAAGTACCTGTATTTTTAGGGGGTGGCCCTAAACAACGTAATTTTCTTAATAGCTGCTTAGTCTAGCCTTATCTTTATGTAACTGCAGTCTCAACAACTATTTCTGAGTACATACTGGAGTAATAGAACTAACATTTCTAGGCATCTGCTAATTTATGAAGAGATATGATACTCTTTTATTGCATAAACTTCACCAGCTGCTGATGAATTTCTATCCCCTAGGAAGCTGCATCTCAGTCTAAGTCAGAGTCATCGATTTCCCTGACGTCACACCAGGCAAGAGATAAAACTGGAACCTGAACCCCCAGGGTTCAAAGCAAACCTTCTCATCCTACAGGATGATGCACCAAAGTCTAAACCAGAGTTCCAGCTCTTCCTAACCCACAACCAGGCTGCAAAAATAAATACAATGAAAACTTCCTAAGATGTAAATCACACTTTAAGGCACAAGAAGATGTCAAGGCACTTTTCATCCACTTTGAAACTAAACACCACCACTCCACTGAAAACAATGGCATTTCCAGTAAATCTGTTTTACTTAAAGGAAAAGGTTAAGTAAGCTAGTGAATGCCAACAAGGGTTTTTTGGCTAACTAGGGGGTGGTCCTGGCAATCTCCCGGCCTCTGAGATTTTAATAATTGTTTTCCTAGGAAGAAACTTAAATCTCTCTCAAGCACTATCTTGAGTAAACGTTGCCAGGGGAGAACCCTGGTATTCCACTTTTTATAGTGGTTGCACAGCTACTGTAAAGAGTGCAGAGAGGAATTTTTGTAAGCAGCTGCCAAACACACCCTATCCCCAGGCAGCTGTCTTGCTTTATGAACTACTGGTCATGATAAGAAGTGTGGATGATGTGTTATAAACCACCACCCCTCTTCCAGACAATGCAAAGTACATCTTGCCGACTGTGGGCGGAGGTGGATGGAAGACAAGGGAAATCAGACTCAGAGCCACTCTTGCCATGTTGGAATATCAGTGACAGGGGTTCAGGCACACATTCTCACTTAAAGGTCACTCTTCAATAGACTGACTCACCAAATGCTCCTCTTTCGCTTATAATGGGACACACATTCCAACTGCAAAGGCCCCAGAGGGAATAGTCATTTGTGGCTTATCCTTCCAAACATGCCCTAAGTGCTTTGGCCGGGTAGCTAGGAAAAGCACAGGAGGGAAGAAAGGATAGACTTCCCAGTCACTCTAAAAGCACCCGTCAAATCACCAATGCTAGCAGCATCTTCATTCACCGGGGCCTAACTGAAGGAAAAAGTTGGGTAGAAGGCAGCCTCCTTTAGGACTGCAATGACAATATAAGAAACAAAGCAGAATTCCTCACTGGAATTCAGAAAGGTTTCTCGGTAAAACTGCTTCAGAGCCCAAAAATCTCTAGTCACACCTAAGCGCAGAGTTTCCAAAGGCCGAAATGATAGCCACTTAGGCGTATGGAGACCAGATGATTTAGGGTTCTGACCACCTGATTTTCAGGAAATCGGGAAAAGAGTTCAGGCTATAAAATAGCTTTCTGTTCCTTTTTTCACTGCAGCGGCTTCAGAGGTTACCAAAGTCTCTAAGGGCACCATACACACACATA
>PVHT020000012.1:1420043-1430519 GCA_004024745.2 Catagonus wagneri | reverse complement strand
CACACACACACACACACACACACACATATATTATATATAAAAGAAAATGTTTCCCACTGCAGACCTGGAAGGCTGAGCCCTTGAGGCGTGAGTGGCCTATCATCAGAAACCCTTTTCCCTTTGTTAAATCTGCTAGGCCTTCCACTAAAGAACTGAATTAGATAGACTGGGGGAAGGGGAGGAGGCAAGTGGGGAGTGGGGGATGGAAGGAAGGCTGGTGCAAGAATATATTTTCTATGTCTGGATAAGGGAACAGGATTCTAGGTAATTGCCTGGTTTTCTCATTGTTCTCTGCTGCCATTCGGAGATTCATAGAGGGGCTGAAAGGATCTCTCTTTTTTCCTTTCTCTTCTAATTCTTCATACACACCCCCACCAACCCTCCACATGACCCCTCCCCCCCTAATCCTTTTCCCTCCCCTCTCATGGTGCTTATTTCATCCTAGAGGAAAAAAAAAAAAGTAATTTGTCTGTTTTATTTATGATGCAATGAAGGTATGCTGCACGCGTCAGGATAGCCTGACACTGGTCAAACTATCTGACAGCTGAGAAGAACTGCCTTCATACTCCAATGAGTATATATTTTAACCATTTGTCCACCACAGCACACCACTAAGGTTTTATCAGGATTCATAGCACTGGGTTTTTACGAAATCCATTTTGTTAATCCCAGATAAACATGGAACGCAAAATGTTTTCACGGAATCTTTTGTTTTAACATAAGTGTCCTAAAATATGTGAGATATGTCACAGAGCACAACTCAAAATTGTCCGAATGTTCCCATGAAAGACCTCTGAGGACGGCCTTAGAACTTCATTAAATTTAGGCATCTAGAATGGCTATGCCACAAGTCCCAAATCAAGATACACTGTGATCAGATCCAGAAAGTACAATTAGTGCAAATGAAATTAACATGTCAAGCTACTTCTCAGAATTAAAAATCAAAGCACAAGGCCCAGAGCTAGAGTAGCCCTGTTAAGAAAAATGTCTGGGTAAAAATCCCCCAAGAATATCAAGTTTTTTTCTCCCTAGAAAGAACCAAAATTGGTAGCTATTTGATAGTTTCTCCTGCACGTTTCAATCAGAGTGTTTTCTCTACTATTTGCAAATCAGGATTTTTAAGAATTTGACAGGTACAAACCAATGGCCAAAGACATTTTATTGCATCTATTCCTTTTCAATTCTCATTGCGTTGGGTTTGCTGGATTCCATGATTTACCTGCCAAATGTACACTCACTTGTGTACACTCTGAAATGTATTCTCCCTTTACTTTCAACAACAAATCCCCAAGTCCAGAGGGCCTGCCTCACATCCATTCTCTCACCATCCCCTGTTGCTTTGCCACCAGCAATTTAATTCTCCTTTTCAGACATAAAAGGACACACTGGGTTTTAACAATTATACTTTTGATTTCCTCATAAAAAACAATGAGCTGAATTAGGCCCCAGACAATCTGTTCTTGTCCTGCCAAGGCCTGTGGGGCAAGATTTCCAGAAGAACCAATGGGATTTCTGCTGACTGAAAATATTTTTATTTTAATAAACTACAAAAGAAAAATGCTTAAAAAAAAAAAAAACCCTCACAACAGGTTCAGAAATGTAATGTAATGCACACAGCATGAAACAGAAACAAAGACCCAGCAGACAGGGAGTGTGATGAATAGTCCTAACCACATCGTATTTATTTTTTTTAAATCTGCATTTGCCTTTCATCTGCAAATGAAAAGAATGGGGGGGGGGAGTGAATATGCATTCCAAGGAATTTCTTTTGGTCTATTAAGAGCAAATGCAAATATTATAAACTAAAGCAGAATTAAGAGTCTAATAGCAACGAAGGTACAGAATGACTGAAAAATCAAGGTTCCCACTTTTTTTTCTTCTTTTTTGCACTCAGCTGTGGAAGGTGACAAGAAAATGTAGTACAATGCAGACCCAAGACAGGAGTAACCACAGCGCTGAATGCTTCTGCTTTTCAAATAAAATGTGAAAGTTAGTTAAATTGAGTTTTCTTGAAGTGACAGTACAAACACATGTATTTTTGTATACCTTCTCATAATTTCACTGTATACCTAAAATTCCAAGACAATCCTTAAAAAAAAAAAAGCAAAGCATCATTTCACTGTATAGTGAAAATCCCAAGACAATCCTTAAAAAAAAGGCAAAGCATAAGATCACTTGATAGCATATACATGTATAAGTTGAAGTATTATTTAAAATTTTCAAACCGTCTAAAAACCATCCGGTCTTCTCTGTAAGCATTGTTCCCAAGGTTTTAGGAAGAACAAGGCAAATCCAACTGTGTGGATTATGTGGTGTGTATGATGCGCTGGACAGACTGTAAAAGTTAACATGTCTTGGCAAGGATACTAACTGACAAATACTTGATTAGGTGCATCTCATTAGCCATGAAAGAAAGTAGGCATATTTTTGTACATAAGAATGTTATACATTTTATATATACATATACACGTGTGTGCGTTGGTATTAGTGAAAAGGAAAAAAACCACTCTGAAGTTGTATCAATTTTGGTGACAGAAAATGCACACCAATTTCACAGTTTCAAAGCTTTCAATTTTTTAGTGAAAAATAACCCAATCTATCCAACCTTATACCTCGGTAAATACCTGAAAGTCTGTAAGTACTTCGTACATTTTGTAATCATATTTGATTTTTAGCATTCAAGGTGTTTTAGGTAGCACTCATTGAAAACAAAAGGACACAACATAAATAACTGTTGAGGATTTGTTTAGAAGGCATAAGCAATGCCCAACGGTTTATGATAGCCCAGGGAGAAATACCCCTCACAGATGAGCTAGTCTCATGCATGCAAGCCTTTTATACTTGTTCTATAGTTTTGGAAAAGAAGAATTATAGGCTGGCTTGGCAACTTTGGTAGGATAGAACAGTGTCAGTATAACAGAGGAAAACCCATTTGGTCATAATAAACTTGCTAACATAAAATTCTTTCTAAATGGTTGAAACTAACAACCATAACTGGGTATCACCTGGGGGGGGGCACTTGATTAAAATAAACTTGCTAATATACATTTCATAGCAGCAAAAACCAAGCACCTGGATGATAACCTAGGCAGTTCTGAATCTTTCTTTAAATTTTGAAAGGTTTATCATTTATATTTTCAAAATTGTTCAGAATGGGCTAACAAGATAGATCACAGCACCCTATGGAACCTGATTAAAGTTCACACTGGGAACTGCCAAGACTCTTCGTGATCTTCTCTTATGGTAATTGTCCTGCCATTTTGTGGCTGTTGCTCCACCTGGCTTGACCACAGCCATCATAAATCGCAGACTACAAAGCTGCGTGACTTAAGAGCCGGCCCCAAAAACACAAGTTTCAAAAAATTAAACCACTTACAGTCTCTCCTCTTCATTTAGAGACAATATATTTTGTGCTGATATTATCTTGCTGTATAATAAATGCACATTGATAAAAACGTATGTGATGAGAAGCGAATAAATAAACTGCTCTTCACAACAGCATCTCGACATGAAATCACATTTTCAAACTGCTTTAGAAAAGGAACTGAGAAAATCCTAGCAAGTAAATAGGCAGGCAAACAGCAAAAGAGATATTCTCCAAGGTATTTCCAAACTTGCATTCACGATGTGAAAATCGGTGTGAGCTGCAGATTCCTGTAAATTCCCAAGACCTAAGTTGCTAAGCATTTTCCCCTATATAGTTATTGTGTTTTTAGGGAGTCTTTTACACAATTCTTTTCATGATTTTTCAATAAACAAAACCATATAATTTTTGTCAGTGTTTGTGAATTTCTACACCAGGAAGGTGGCTTATTTTGCCCATTGAAGCTTGATCATTTTTCACACACCCTTAAACTAAGCCTTCATAATATCTCTAGGCACTTTTCTCCTGGTCAGCAGAAACTGGATCCCTCCCCCTTGAAAGTCCAGAAAACCTGCAATTAAACTGTTTGGGATTTCTGCTCTCCCGCATTTATCTGTCCATCAGTTACACGCCTATCAGCGCCTCTTCTCGAAAGGTTCCGATTCTCCTCTGGAAGAGCTGCCTCTATTTAATCCATTCCTCTCTCAGGCAGAGACGTACGTCAAACAGGAGAGAAATATTATGGAAAGAAATACCTATTTTCTCACACTTCTCAGATTAAATATCTCCAGCTGCAGATAGCAACCTCTTTAAACTGAAATTAATTTCCGTATTTTAAAAAAATATCAGGTGGTATGTTTTATTCGCTCTGCCTTCGTGGTGCAATTTGTAGGTCCTCAAATTCTTAATACAAATACATTTTTAATCTACAACCCAGTTTGATGTTTCCCTTATTCTCCTGATTATCCCCCCTCCTCCATTTGGGACCTTATTTGTTATCTCTCTTGCTCAATGCTTATTCAAAAATGCCTTCAGTCTTTAAAAAAAAAAAAAAAAAAAACTGGTCAGTCAGCAAGACAATACATAAAAGGGCAAAAGGAAAACACATGCATAGAGCTATACACAATCTATACTTTCCTAATAGAAGATTTTTATTCCCATAGCCTTATCCAAAAGCAAAAATAATTATTTACACTCACAGCTTAAAAAATAATTATACACACTTGTTCTCTATGCTCAAATGCTGCTGGGGTTGCGTTTATTTTGTAGAGGTAGACTGCCCTCTGCAGGGCAACAGGAAAGAATCTTTTTAACAGCACCCTTTCAAAGCAATCTCAAAAAAAAAAAAAAATAGGACAGCTGTACCGCAGAAAATATAAACAAATAGCTTTCTTAAATGGATTTGCTTATATGCAATTAATCTGAGGTTATTCGCCCTAAAAAAAAATCGTGAACAAGTACATTTTAAGTTTGGCTTATCCCTTATTTCCACTCACAGAAAAATAGGAAAAAGGGCAACATTCTTGTAACAAGCTGCACAGTGATATCCAACTGAACACAGAACTGTGCCAACCTCATTTCTTCCTCCAAACTAGACTTTAAAAAGAATTTTCTTAACAGTCATCTGAATGCCATGTAACCATTGTACAGTAGGTTATATGTCAAGAAATTTCTCTTATTTCTGCTCTGGGCTTTGAGCTGTGGAGTGAAAGCATTCTTTGATGCTTAGGAAATTGCATTGTAGTTACATTATTTCCACTTTAATATTTTGGATAATGAGATGAGGTGATATCGATTTCAACTCGTATGTATTACAAAGAAAAAATGAATCAAAATGCTAATCAAGAGAAATTTTGTTGATTGAGTCGTAATTACCAAAAACTTAAATATTATGGTAAAAATTAGCTACAGGTAAGAGCTAATGAGTCCTTCATTTCATCAAGGCTTTCATTCTTCTTGGGTATGTCTTGCACCAAATACCCTAAAGTCTGTGTCAGCAATTAAGGGAGAATGGACATCTATTTTTCGGGATTTTTTTTTTAAGGCTGTCATAGAGTGGATTCTGTAAATAGAGAGTCTGGAAAAGGTGTCACAATTTAGTGGCATTTTCCAATTCCTAAGAAAGTCTTCAGAGGTAATTCCTTACACTTAAAAAGATATTTCTGACTTCTGCTTTCATTGTTTTGCCCCCTTTACACCACAGAGCTTCTTGCCAACCTCACAAGAGCCGACTTCCTTCCTTCAGTCTCTAAATGCGACCAGCAGGGGGGCTGATGAAGTGCTCATTTTTTACATCAGTCTTATAAAATTGCTTTCCCCATTAATTGTATCCATGGAAACAATACATTTGGCTGGTAAGGGAGTCCTGAATAAAATTTAATGGGATTCTCAAAATATTTGCAGGCTAGGGGAAGATGCAATGATCGGCCATTCTAGCCATCCAAGTTTGAGCCCAGTGCAGGATTAATTTCTTGTTTTTAAAAACTGTCTTGAACTGAATCCAAATTCAGCTAAAGTCAGAAAAATGTAATTTCACTATCTGAGAAAGAATTTTACAGGGGAGGCCAAATAGAAATTGCACAGTAATTCTGAAAGAGAAAAAAAAATTTCTAATACCTCCTAGCAAAAAACAATCACCAGGGCTTGCCTGAATGGCAGTTCTTAATACCTAGGTTCTAATAATGTAAGCATGACTTGTTCGGGATAAGTGATCACATCTTCTAAACACTGTTCAGACACTTGCATTATTCTTCAACCTTCCCTACAATCTCCTCCCCTCTCTGTCCTAAGCAGGCATTCTACGAAGTCACATCATTCCCTTCTCTCTCACTTTTTTTATTCTCACCCCTTCCTCAGTGCTTATAATGCTTGGGGTGATTTTGGTTTTTGTTTTTTTTTTGTTTCTCTTTTTGCAGGTAAAGTGTCTGTATTATAGGATCTTAAGCCAGGCCTGCATATACCCATATTCAACTTGGAAAATGTGTGGGTAAATACCACTGGTTATGGGATTAGTTAACAGCTACAAGTCTGCCACTGTGAAAAGCCGATTTGGGTGTTGTTTGTTTGTTTTTTTTAATGTGCCATTTCTTTACATTAAAAAAAAAACAACAAAAAAAACTCCAGGGAGTTTCCATCGTGGTGCAGTGGAAACAAATCTGACTAGTATCCACGAGGATGCAGGTTAGATACCTGTCCTCGCTCAGTTGAGCTGTCGTGTAGGTTGCAGATGTGGCTCGGATCCCACACTGCTGAGCCTGTGGCTTAGGCTGGCAGCTATAGCTTTGATTCGATTTGACCCCCAGCCTGGGAACTTCCATATGCCAAGGGTGCGGCCCTGAGAAGAAAAAAAAATGAAAAAAATCCATTCAAACCCCCTGGATGTTTCTCGTAGAATTAGACTGATGTGATCTAGGAGAAAGGTATGACTTTAAATCAAATAACAACCTAAGAATTTCAAATTATATATGATTTTTTTCCAAGCCCCAAATTATTTCTGCTCCTGGGTTAAATTTTTAAATATATAAGAATCCAATCCAACATTTCCCCTTAACATATTATTCTTTCCCTCAAACAAATTGATGTTCCCACCACATCAAGTCTTCCCACACATGTAATCTTTAAAAAGGCTTTATTAATGCAAAACAAGAGAAGTCAGGACTCTGTGTATTCCTCTGGCCAGAACTCATAACAGCCTGTGAGAAAATGAACAGGTTCTGGTTCTTAAGTGCAGTGCATCCCTAACAAGGTTCTATAGAGCAAGGGATAGCCCTTGCTCTTTAGGGAAAGGTCAGATGCAAATGCAGCTGAGGAAATGTAAATCCAGTAAGATTCAGGGCTACAAAAAGCCCTGGGGCGGGGGAGAGAAAAGCCGTTGGAGGGTGGAATCCCTGAGGCAATGAGACTCAAGATATAGTCTCAAAGTCAGTTCTCTTAAATGATGCTCTGGTTCTGTTTTCCATGGATTTAATAAATCTAACTTAGCTGTTGCTTCTACTGTTATCTAAATTGTAAAATTCTTAATTCTCACAATTTTATGAGGCATCAAAAATTTTCCAACTATAACCAGATACAACTTCTCTAGTATTAAAGGCAACAATGACAAATTTACCTAAAGCAAAAAATTTAAAAGAGCCTTCAAAGTGTTTATACCTTTGACCCATTACTTTTTTAAAAAGAGATTTATCCTAAACAAATAAATCTTTTCATAGCTGATACGTTATATACAAGAATATCATAGCATCCTGTAATACAGAATTTATAAAAGCAGATTGGAAACTATAGGGCTAAGAATACACATTGGGTAAAATAAGCCACGGTGTTGTCATACGACGGAATTGTTCAGAGTAATTAAAATTATCCTTATGAAGTAATCAAGACAGTGTGGTACTGGTACCAAAACAAACATAGAAACCAATGGAACAGAACAGAGAACCCAGAAATAAATCCAGACAGCTACCGTCAATTAATATTCAACAAAGGAGACAAGAATATAAAATGGGAAAAAGAATCTTTTCAGCAAATGGTGCTGGGAAAACTGGACAGCTGCATGTAGGTCAATGAACCTGGAACACACCCTCACATCATGCACAAAAATGAACTCAAAATGGCATAAAGACTTAAAGGTAAGACAAGACACCAAACTCCTACAAAAGAACATAGGCAAAACATTCTCTGACATCAACCTTACAAATGTGTTCTTAGGTCAGTCTCCCAAAGCAACAGAAATAAAAATAAATCAATGGGACCTAATCAAACTGACAAGCTTTTGCACAGCAAAGGAAATCTTAAAAAAAAAAACAAAAGCAAAAAGACAACTTACAGAATGGGAGAAAACAGTTTCAACTGATTCAACTGACAACAGCTTAAACCCTAAAATCTACAAACATTTCCTTTCCTGTGGTTGATTTCTAGTTTCATGCCTTTGTGGTAGTCTGGGGTTAACAGTTACAGACTATGGCCTTTGGGATGGAAAAGCAAGGAGATCTTGCTGTATAGCACCAGAAACTATGTCTAATCACTTGTGAAGAATCTACATATGTATGTGTAACTGGGTCACCACGCTGTGCAGTTGGGAAACTGACAGAAATATGTAAACCAGCTATAACAGAAAAATAAAAATATACAATTTATACAATGCAACAGAAAAAAAATCCAACAACCCAATGAAAAATGGGCAAAAGACCTGAATAGACATTTCTCCGAAGATATACAGATGGCCAACAGGCACATGAAAAAATCCTCAACCTCACTGATTCTTAGAAAAATGCAAATCAAAACTACTATGAGATACCACTTCACACCAATCAGAATAGCCATCATTATTAAGTCTGCAGATAAACGCTTGAGAGGGTGTGGAGAAAAGGGTACCCTCCTACACTGTGGGTGGGAATGCAAACTGGCACAACCACTGTGGAAAACGGTTTGGAGGTACCTCAGAAAACTAAATATAGAACTACCCTGTGATCCAGCAGTCCCACTCCTGGGCACATATTCGGACAACTTTCCTTGAAAAATACACATGTGCACCCACATGTTCATTGCAACACTATTCACAATAGCCAAGACACAGAAACAACCTAAATGTCCAGTAACAGATGATTGGATTAAGAAGATGTGGTAGAGACTGTGGCAAGATGGCGGAGTAGTAAGAGGTCGCGCTCACCCTCTCCCACAAATACATCAAAAAACGCATCTAAATATAAAACAAGTTGGACAAATCATCATCTGAATGCTGATCAATTTAAACCTCCAAAAACTGCAAGAAACCCTTGAAATAACTGGGTAGAACAACTGAAGAAAAAAAAAAAGGTGAGAGAGAAAAGCAATTAGGACCGTAACCAGCACTCCAGGGAGGGAGCTGTGAAAAAGAAAAGTTTCCTGGGAAGAAACCTAAACAACAATCAGCGGATCAACGACCAACAGAACTAGAGGGACATCAAAGCCTGAGAAAAACGCAGCAGCTGGATTGAGATAGGAAAATCGGAGATAGAGACTCAGACAGAGGTCCTGAATACGGCGCAGATACTACAGACTGAGGCACCGGGCGGTGCCTGGGAGCTAAGACACAGGTTCCTAAGGTTAGTCCCTGCGAGAGGGCAGAGGTCGGTGGCCGCGGCGATTGCGGGAATAGGACAAGGAACAGCGATATTCTAGGATTTGTGGAGAGCAAAACCAGGACTGAGGGAACCGAGGAAGTCTGGTCCCGCAGGGAAGGCAAGCCTCCATTGTTAGGGAAGAGGAGAGGAGGAGGGGCTGGCCGCCATAGGAAGCGACTTGAACTAGCGCGCAGGGCGGGGCAATGGTGACCCGCCAAAGAGAGTGGAAGTGGGGAGGAGCCAGTGGAGGCTGCAGCCGCGGCGGCGGGAGCGGAGCCGTGCCTTGAAGCCCGTGGGCGGAGCGCGGTGCCAGGTTGTGGACCCAGGCGCCTGCGCCAGCCAGCATCGGCAGGGGTGGTGGGGCCCTGGGCCGGTCCACGGACCTAGGCGACTGTGTCAGCCCACAGAGCTGGTAGCTCTGGCGGGCGGAGCAGTACGCGACCACATGGAGCTAGCTTTCGCAGAGAAGCAGGGCCGGTGCCAGCTGCTGCCGCCCGCCCCAACAGACGAGAAAGCATCAGCGGAAGGGTGGAACAAACACCAGCCTGCTGAGTCGGCCTCTGACGGGTACCGCTTGTGGTTCCAGTCACCTCAAAAGAGGACTTTGCAATCGAACACTAGTTTCCCGTGGCTCTCACTCCCAGGGGAAATCATACTTCCTGCTGCTGCTATTGCCAAATCCTTAAGACACCTGGTAGATCTGCCTAGAGCTCGCGACCACGTCCCAGGGCTGGGCAACTAGGAGTGGACAGCGCCACCTTCCTGCAATTGAGAGCGTAGAGACTAGGCTCCCACTGTCGACTTTAGCCATTCCTACGCTCTCACAGAGAACACTCAGAGTACCACTGAGATAACAGCCGGCTCATTCCAAAGAAATAGACAGCAAATAGTCAAACTCCTACACCAAAAATAAACAGTAACCCCACCAAAAAATACAAAGGGGAGCTCCTCCCTAGAAGTAGCCTTCCAAGTCTACAGCGTGGCCTCCCCAAACTCACAGAAAAAGAAAACCACAAA
>PVHT020000012.1:1373175-1419043 GCA_004024745.2 Catagonus wagneri | reverse complement strand
TTACATGTGACAAATCCATATATGTACATGTAATCGGGTCACCACATGGTGCAGTTGGAAAATCTGACAGAAATCTGTAAACCAGCTATAATGCAAAAATAAAAAAAAATTTTTAATTAAAAAAAAAAAGATGTGGTAATATATCTTAAGAAGATGTGGAATACTACTTAGCCATAAAAAAGAACAACGCCATTTGCAGCAACATGATGGAACTAGAGACTCTCATATTAAGTGAAGTAAGTCAGAAAGAGAAAGGCAAATACCGTATGATATCACTTATATCTGGAATCTAATATAAGGCACAGAAAAGAAACGTATGGACTTGGAGAACAGACTTGTGATTGCCAAGGGAGAGGGGGAGGGAGTGTGGTGGACTGGAAATCTGGGGTTAATAGATTCAAACTACTTTGGAATGGATAAGCAATAAGATCTTGATGTATAGCACTGGGAACTCTACCTAGTTACTCATGATGGAGCATGATGTAAGATAATGTGAGAAAAAGAATGCATATAATTCATGTGTGACAGGATCACTTTGCTATAGAGTAGAAAAGTGACATAACACTGTAAACCAACTACAATGGAGAAAATAAAAATCATTTAAAGATAATAAAATATTACTGGTAAAAAAAATTAGCCTTATGAAAATGTTGTAGAAGAGTGAAGAGATGCCCACCATGTTTTAGTGAAAATAAGCAGGATGTAGCTATCATTTATATAACTAATTTATACAAAGAAGAAAGACTAAAAGGAAATGCAAAAGCTTCACAGTGATTTTCTTTGTAATTTTCTATACTTCCTAAATTTCTACAAGTATCTTTTTATCTTATACACGAAGAGAACAAAAGTTACCATAAATGGATCTGCATGCATATAAGAGAAGCTTCAATAAAACCAATCCCTAATTCCGTCTTTTATAAACTGAAAAGATAGAATAAGCACATAAATGTTTGCTGGGGTGTAATACAATTCACTCTGTAAATATACCATGCAGTAGGCATTGTGCTATATGGATGAAGACTATTGCCTCAGGAAGCTCTCAGCTGGTCTAAGGAGGGGGTAACCATGTAAACACAAAACTAAGTGCCTAAATTCACGGATATAGACACAGGAGATACAAGCCCTGCCTTGGAGCAACTCAAGGGGGACTGAAAGTTCATCAAGTAATTGCTATACATTGTGAGAAATATTGTAAAATAATAATTTTTAAAAAGCAGTGGTCTTCAAATTCAAGCTATGCCAGGGCACTTCAAGGGCTATAAAAACTACATGACTTTAATTTCTTCGTTTAAATAGCACTTATTTCTAAAATAGTATTTTAAAATAAGCACACTAAGACTATTCTATATCAATCTGAACGTATCTGAAATTTTCACTACATTGACTTATGTAAGCAAGTTAACTTGCTCCTTTGTGAACTTATTTAAGAACCCCGAGATTACAAAACAAGTTTCTTCATCAAACAACGAGCATCCTAATTTGCAGCTACTTACAGGTGTAAGTCAGAATTCTCTCAACATGGGAATCCAACACAAAGGATTCACTTGCTCAAAGTGACCTCAAACTGCAATGTCACTCATCATCTTCAAATACAAATTTGAATTTGTAAAAATCAATTTTATTTATTAGTTCTTTTTGACAGGGGAAGTGCTGTTGATCATTTAGAATTCACTTGGAAAAAATAAAATGAGTTTCAATGCTTCTAAAAAGTGACATGCTATGGTCAGGTACAGTGAAGACATGAAGCAATGAATGCAAGCTATCTTATCATATTTGAAAAGTGGAAATTTTTACTCAAATTGGCCAAAAATAATTTTCATTGTGTATTTCTCCCACATTTTCATGACAAAGGAAGTGAATAGGAAATACATGGATCAATAGTTCTCTTGGTTTTAGGTCATTTAAAAATCAACTAGACAAACCTACTCGGAGGTTGGAAAAGAAAGGTTGGAAAGAGACATTGTGATATGGAAATGCAAATATCCAGTTATTCTGGTAACAGTCCAAAGGCAACAAACAGGCAAGCAGTGCAAATCACACACAACATTGTCTGCATCCCTGCCTGACAAACTTTAGTAGACTGCAGGGACTGTCCCGAGGTAAGAAGAATGCCAAGGGACACCTCGCCTCCTGCATCCGTTTAGGAAGATTTTGGTTTCAGGTAATAGAAAAACACAGCTCAAAACATCTGGGCATTTATTATCACAGCATTAAGTAGCAGAGTGGTCTCCAGGTTCCCTCTCTCCTCCTTAGCTTTACCTTCTCCTATGCACTGACCACACCCAAAGGCTGATGGGAAGATGACTGCCACAGCTCCAAGTACAATATTCAGACACAACAGTGGCCAGTGAAAGAAGGAACATCTTTTCCGTTATAATGGTAAATAAATCTTTTCAAGAAAACACCAAGCAAAATTTTCTTCCTGCCAAAATTTTTATTACATGCCTATGTTTAAACCAGTCATTAGCAAGAGAAAGATCTATGACTGACTTAGATTAACTGAAACCCTATAGCAGATGGGGCCTGGGTTCTGAAGCACATAGCAATGTATGAGGATTGTGGAAAATCAAACCAAGGAAGTTGCCATTCGGAAGGAGGCAGTTGGGATGACTGTGAGGGTGTGGCTGCCCTAAGGAAGCTAAATAACAGGCCTGACAGTGTTGTTCTGGCTGGTGACATGGTAACAAACCATTTGAATTAGGAGTGAGCCCTCTAAAGAGGCAATTCTTTCATACAAGAAAATGCTTCATCAGTTAACTATACTCACAAAAATATAAACTGAGTCAATTTTTCCTCCTATAACCATGTGTTCACTATTGCTTAAACCTTTTTCTTGTCATGTTAAGAGTTGTAAATTATTAGATAGATATGGCCCCTCCTCAATCTGGATTGAGTAGATCACTCTTCTGGGATCTCATAGCACCCTTCGGTTTTCTAATGTATATTACTTATTTATGAGTCCCTTACAGTTCGATTAGACTTCCTTATAGTTCTATTTATCTTCATTGAGAGATCACTTATACTCTTCTGAAGAACAGAAACCTCATCTTATTCATTTCTTATCCCTCCTTATTAGTTATGAAACTCAACATAATGTCTCAAGTATCTGTTGTATGAATGACCTCAGTGAACAGATTTGACATTTCTAATGGTATAACATTCTAATCTCATTGCACTTCTATACAATTTTATCCTTCTTTTTTTGTTTTTTGTCTTTTTAGGGCTGCACCTGTGGCATATGGATGTTCCCAGGCTAGGGGTCCATTTGGACCCCTATACCTCAGCCATAGCAACACAGGAGCCGATCAGCATGTGTGACCTATACCACAACTCACAGCAATGCCAGATCCTTAACCCACTGAGCGAGACCAGGGAGCGAACTGGCGTCCCCATGGATGCTAGTTGGGTTCATTAACGGCTGATCCACGATGGAAAGTCCCTTTTTTTTCTTAAAGTTCAGAATTTTTGTGATACATTCTTTATACTTCCTATCAGTCTTTCAAATTGTTAAGATCCTATCCTATTATAAAATAATTCTTTCACCTCTAGGAAGGTAGCCCTGGAAGAGATGCTCACAAAGATACATATATGAAGATATGCACAGATTTATAATTGCAAGGGAATCATAAAATATCAAACAATAGGGATTACCTAGCTAAGTGGTACATCCATTCTGTGGAAAATGACTACTTAAGAATCACACTTTAGAAGACTGATAATGTTGTAAGACTCATGATGAACTTTTAGAGGTACAAAAGCCATTAATAATAATTGCATATACAGTGTATAGATATGTATCATATTCTTATATGTATACACCAAATTTTATAAAAAGAAAGCAAATTTTAAAATGGGAGATCTTTTCAGCAAAGATAGTAGATTGATCTGAAGTTTGAAGTCTTCCCTCCCACTTCAAAGACAGAAATTCTAGATAAAATTTGAAGAAAATTTTCAAAGTACATAGCTAGACTTGGAGATAAGAAAAATACATTTCTAGGGGTCAGAACAATAAGCTACCTGACTTAGGAAGAAGTGGATGCAGATTGTGGCAATGAAACAGAAAGTGAAGATTTTGAGTCCTGAGCTTCCTCCAAGAAACAAGACCAGGGGCGAACTGAAAGTAGAAAAAACTCCCACCCATATAAAGACAAGGTTTGCGTCAATGTATAGGCAGGAACCAGAGTCAATCTTGCCAATTTTGAGCTCCCTACCCTGCAAGGCATGCAAGCACAGTATAAAATTCTTTGAGCTATTAGCAGACTTTCAACTAAGAAATTAATATCAAAAAATGGTCCAAGGCTGGCAAACTGACACATCCAAAGTTGAGATCAATGGTAGAGTAAAGCATGGAGTTCCCGTGTTGTAGCTCAGTGGTTAATGAATCCAACTAGTACCCAAGAGGACACAGGTTTGATCCCTGGCCTCACTCAGTGTGTTAACGATCCAGCATTGCCGAGAGCTGTGGTGTAGGTCACAGACACAGCTCGGATCCTGCATTGCTGTGGCTGTGGTGTAGGCCAGCAGCTGTAGCTCCAATTTGACCCCCAGACTGCAAACCTCCATATGCCACAGGTACAGCCCTAAAAATCAAAAGACAAAAAAAAAAATGGTAGAGTAAATCACGGAGCTGCCCCAGAAGGATCTTTCCACAATCCAGCATATACCTATAAATATATAATCACTACTGATGAACTCAAAAAGAGTGAAGTATACAAAGAAATCCAACACTATCAAAGTTTGCAATTCAACTAAAGACTTTGGATACTAAAGCAACTCAAAAAGAATGTTAAAATAAATGTTTGTAACCATTAAGCAGTTGAAAAAGATAATAGATTCCATATGGCAGGATCAGGGTATAGGCATACCTCAGAGATATTGTAGGTTCGGTTCTAGATCACCGCAATAAAGCAAGTATCACAGATTGGAGAAAAGAAGGTGGAGTAGAAGGACCCTGAGCTCACCTGCCACGAGCACACACAATTAGACTATCAGCTTGTTTTTTCAGTGAAACTGCAGGACAGAAGGGAGCGGCACAATATGTTTAAAGTGAGGAAAAGGAAAAATCATACACCCAAGAGTACTCTACCCAGCAAGGCTCTTGTTCAGATTTGACTGAGAAATCGAGCATTTTAGGGATTTTCCTTGTGGTGCAGCAAGTTAAGGATCCAGCATTGTCACTGTGGTGGCTTGGGTCACCACTGTGGCATGGATTTGGTCCCTAACCCAGGAATTTCCACTTGGCATGGGTGCAGCACAAAAAAAAAAAAAAAAAAAGCTTTACAGACAAGCAAAAGCTAAAAGAATTCAGCACCACCAAACCAGCTTTACGACAAATGCTAAAGGAACTTCTCTAAGCAGAAAAGACCACACTAGCAACAAGAAAATAATGAATCACAGAGTTCCCACTGTGGCACAGTGGGTTAAGAATCCAACTGTAGCACCTCAGGTTGCTGCAGAGGTTCAGGTTCAATCGCCTGCATAGGTTAAAGGACCTGGCACTGCCACACCTGCAGCATAGGTTGCAACTGCAGCTCAGATTCAGTCCATGGGCCAAGGAATTCCATATGCTGTAGGTGCAGCCATTTAAGAAGGAAGGAAGGAAGGAAGGCAAGGAGGGAGGGAGGAAGAAAAGAAGGAAATTATGAAAAAGGAAAGCTCACCATTAAAGATAAACATATAGGAAAGTTAAATTATCTGCACACACAAATACGTTATCAAAACCAGTAATCATGAGCAGAGTACAAATCAAAGTTATTTAGAATGCATTTAAAATTAAGAGATCAGCAACTTAAGTTATATATATATATAGACTGCTATATCAAAACCTCATGATAACTGCAAACCAAAAATCTGTAATAGATATACACACAAGAAAGAAAGGAATCCAGACAAAATACTAAAGGTAGTCAACAAATCACAGACAAGAATTAAATAGAAAGGAGGGGTGGGGACGTACAAAAACAAATCTAAAACAATTAACAAAATGGCAATAAGAACATACATGTCAGAGTTCTCTTGTGGCACAGCAGGTTAAGGATCTGGAGTTGTCACTGCAGCAGCTTGAGTCACTGCCTTGGTGCAGGTCTGATCCCTCACCCAGGTACTTCCACATGCCATTGGCATGGCCAGAAAGAAAAAAAACAATATACATATCAATAATGTCCTTAAATGTAAATGGATCAAATGCCCCAACCAAAAGACACAAACTGGTTGAATGGATAAAACAAAACAAAACCCGCACACATGCTATGCGCAAGATACTTACTTCAGATCTAAAGACTGACATACAGACTGAAATTGAGGGGATGGAAAAAGGTATTCCATGCAAATGGAAATCAAAAGAAAGCTGGAGTAGAATACCTGTATCAGACAAAATAGACTTTAAAATAAAGATTACAAGAGACAAAGAAATACACTACATAATGATCAAGTAATTGATCCAAAAAGAAGCTTTAACAACTAAAACATATATGCACCCAAGATAGGAGCACTTTAAATATGTAAAACAATTATTAACAGACATAAAAGGAGAAATTGACAATAACACAGTAATAGTTAAGGACTTTAACATCCCACTTACATCAGAAGACAGATCATCCAGATAGACTATCAATAAGAAAACTCGGATCTTAAATGACACATTAAACCAGATGGATTTAACTGGTATCTACAGAGCATTCCACCCAAAAGCAGTAGAATACAGGTTCTTTTCAAAGGTAAACAGAATGTTCCCCAGGATAGATCACATCCTGAACCACAAAGCAAGCCTCGGTAAATTTTTAAAAAATCAACTACAAGGAAAAAAACTGCAAAAACACAAACATGTGGAAGCTAAAGAATATGCTACTAAAGACTTGATTTCGCTGAAGAAATCCAAGAGCAACTAAAAAAAATTACTGGGAAACAAGTGAAAATGAAAATATAATGATCCACCACCTATGGGATACAGCAAAAGCAGTTCTAAAAGGCAAGTTTATAGTGATACAACCTTACCCTCAGGAAATAAGAAAAATTAAAACAACCTAAACTTACACCTAAAGCAACTAGAGAAATAAAACAAAACCCAAACTTAGTATAAGCAAAGAAATCAAAGTTCAGAGCAGAAATAAATGAAACAGAGTCTCAGAAAACAAAGGGAGATCAATGAAACTAAAAGCAAGTTCTTTGAAAAGATAAACAAAATTGATAAACCTTTAGCTGAACTTATCAGGAAAAAAAAGCAAGATGGCCCAAATCAATACAACTAGAAATGAAAAACGAGAATTTACAATCAACACCACAGGAACACAAAGGCTCTCAAACTACTATAAGCAACTACATGCCAATAAAATGAACAAACTAGGAGAAATGGACAAATTCTTAGAAAGGTACAATCTCCTGAGACTGAACCAAGAAGAAAGAGAATAGACTGAATACAATTACTGAAATTGAATCTGTGATTTAAAAACTCCCAACAAACAAAAGTCCAGGATCAGATGGCTTACAAGCAAATTCTATCAAAAATTTAGAGAAGAGTTAACACCTATCCTTCTGAAACTATTATAAAAAATTGCAGAGAAAGGAACTCTTTCAAACTCCTTCTATGATTACCCTGATACTAAAACCTGACAAAGATACCACACACAAAAAAAAAATAAAAGCAAGTATCACAATAAACTAAGTCACATAAATTTTCTGGTGCATGTAAAAGTTATTTTTGTACTCCACTGTAGTCTATCAAGGATGCAATAGCATTGTGCATAAAAAAAATATACATACCTTAATTTTGAAATATTTTATTGCTTCAACAAAAAATGCTAACCGTCACCTGAGCTTTCAATGAGTTACAGTAGTAACATCAGAAATCAATGTCACATATCACCATAACAAATATAACATTCATGAAAACATTTTAAATACTGAAAGAATTGCCAAAATATGATAGAGACACGAAGTAAGCAAATGCTGTTGGAAAATTGGCTTTAATAGACTTGCTCAGCGCAGCAGTGCCACGAACTCCAGAATATGATAAACGTTATCTGTTATTAGTTATCTGAGAAAAAGAAACTACCATGAACAGAGATAATATTTAAAAGCTTTTCAGAACTGAAGATATAAATCCTCAGATTGAAAAAGTTCCAGAACTCCTCAGCCTCAAGATAAAACACACAAAAAGATAAAAATAAACAGGAAAATAAAGTGTGCATGTCAAGTATTTTCAGGTAAATACTGAAAGAACTGAACATAAATGTAAACTTCAAATTCAGCAGAAGGGAGAAAATTTGCAGAGAAGATGAAAACAGTTCAACTAAAAACCAGGAAAGAAGAAAAAAGAAAAGTATGATAAATAGAAAAGACAAAAACACTAAAAAAATTGAGTTCCCATCATGGCTCAAAGGAAATCAATCTGACTAGTATCCATGAGGACGCAGGTTCGATCCTTGGCCTTGCTCAGTGGGTTAAGGATCTGGCATTGTCATGAGCTATGGTGTAGTTCACAGACACGGCTTGGATTCCACGTTGCTGTGGCTGTGGTATAGACCAACAGCTACATCTCTGATTCGACCCCTGGCCTGGGAACCTCCATATACTGTGGGTGCAGTCCTAAAAAAGGCAAAAAAAAAAAGCCCCTCAAAATTTAAGTATCAATAACCGTAATAAAAGCAAATAATTTATATTGCCTTTTTAAAAAACATACTTTAAACATTTTGAATCAAAATTTAAACTATATGTTTTAATTAGAGACACCACAGAATGGTACTGAGAATGGTACTGAGTTGAAAATAAACTGTTAAGGACTTGATAAATACCAACCAAAAGAAAGTGGGATTGCTCAGAATGGAAAGATTTATAACTAAATGTAACAGTGTTTATCTTTGTGGGGCTTGCTAAGAGATTTTTATTATGTTCTTTATATCCTTCTGCATTTTCCAAATTTTTTAAATGAACATATACGATTTTTCTGTTTGGAAATAAAATTTTAGTTTTTAAGGATTTTATTTATTTATTTAGAATAACCAACATCACATGTTATTTGAATCCCTATGGAAGATACATGTATTAAATCATTAAGTCTCAAAAGCAACACACAGAAATCAACTACATTTCTATATACTAACAATGAAAGATCATAAAGAAAAATTAGGGAAGCAATCCCATCCAATCGCATCAAAAAGAATCAAATATTTAGGAATAAACCTGCCTAAAGAGACAAAAGACCTGTACTCTGAAAACTATAAGATGCTGATGAAAGACATCAAGGATGACATGAACAGATGAAAAGACATACCATGCTCTTGGATTGGAAGAGTCATATTATCAAAATGACTATACTACCCAAGGCAATCTACACATTCAATGCAATCCCTATCAAATTACCAAGGACCTTTTTCACAGAACTAGAACAAAACATTTTAAAGTTTGTTTGGAAACACAAAAAACCCAGAATAGCCAAAGACATCCTGAAAAAGAACAATGGAGCTGGAGGAATCAGGCTCCCTGACTTCAGACTCTACTACAAAGCTACAGTCATCAAAACCATATGGTACTGGCACAAAGACAGAAATATACATCAGTGGAACAGGATAGAGAGTCCGGAATTAAACGCACACACCTATAATCAACTAATCTATGACAAAGGACGCAAGAATATACATTGGAGGAAAGACAGCCTCTTCAATAAGTGGTGCTGGGAAAACTGGACAGCCACATGTAAAAAAATTAAACCAGAACACTTCCTAACACCATGCACAAAAATAAACTCAAAATGGATTAAAGATCTAGATATGAGACCACATACTATAAAACTCTTAGAGGAAAACATACGCCAAACACTCTCTGACATAAATGACATCAACATCTCAGATCCACCTGTTAGAGTAATGACAATAAAAAGAAAAATAAACAAATGGGACTTAATTAAATTTAAAAAGTTTCTGCACAGCAAATGAAACCCTAAACAAAATGAAAAGACAATCCACAGAATGGGAGAAAATATTTGCAAATGAATCGACTGACAAGGCATTAATCTCCAAAATTTACAAACACCTCCTACAGCTCAATACCAAAAAATCAAACTACTCCATCAAAAAATTGGCAGAAGATCTAGGCAGACAATTCTCCAAAGACGACATACAGATGGCCAAAAAACATATGAAGAGATGTTCAACATCAACTCGTTATTAGAGAAACGCAAATCAAAACCACTATGAGGTACCACCTTACACCAGCCAGAATGGCCCTCATCAAAAAGGCTACAAACAATAAGTGCTGGAGAGGGTATAGAGAAAAAGGGACCCTATTACATTATTGGTGGAAATGCAAATTGGTGCAACCTCTGTGGAAAACAGTATGGAGATTCCTCAAAAAACTAAAAATAGAATTACCATTTGATCCAGCATCTATCCAGAGAAATCCATGACTCAAAAAGATACATGTACTCCAATGTTCATTGCAGCACTCTATACAATAGCCCAGTCATGAAAACAACCTAAATGCCAATCAACAGATGAATGGAGGGAAGATGTGGTACTTATACACAATGGAATATTACTCAGCCATTAAAATAAATGAAATAACAGTATTTATAGCAACATAGATGGATCTAGAAATTATCATGCAAAGTGGAAACCAATCAGACAATGAGACACCAACATCAAATGCTGCCATTTCCATGTGGAATCTAAAAAAAGGACACAATGAACTTCTCTGCAGAACAGATACTGACACAGACTTTGCAAAACATATGGTTTCCAAATGAGACAAGTTGGGGAGTGGGGGAATGCACTGAGGGTTTGGGATGGAAATGCTATAAAATCTGGTTGTGATGATTTTTGTACACCTAAAATTGTAATAAAATTCATTAATTTAAAAAACCATTAAGTCTATTAGTAACTTAATGAATGAAATACTAACTTTGCTTATTTTGCAGATGAGGAAACTGCAAAACTAAAGGATTTAAATAACTTGCGTATGATCAAACAGCTAGTAGAAACAGGACTCGGTTAGGAACTAACCAGATATGAGTACTAGAGACAGACCTCTATCCCCAGGCCTAACATGGAAGATTCAAGTCAGAATTGACAAATATCTCTTTTCCATTTTTAAATTTGTTTCCAATAAAAATATTTCAATAAGATATCTTTAACATTTACTAGTAACAGAGAAATTCGTAGACAAAATAAGAGATAATATCTTTCTATGAATTTGTTCATGTGTTTACACTCTAGAACTATAAAACATCAGTGCCACTCTCTGCCCACGTTTATTTAATGTCTTTTTCCAGTTAAAATATATCATTCCTGTAACATATCTATTTTTATACTTCAATTGCTTCTGGTTGGTGCCAGGAAAGTGATGTTTGTAAAAATTTAACCAGTTTTTAATAACTAATACTAAGAATATTTCCATCTATGTTTTCAAATTCTGGCTATAAAACACATGGCTAAAACTACCCTGTATTTGGACATGACTTTCTTCTTAGTTTATATTTTTCTTTTCTTTTTAAGCAAATATGCAGTTTAGAATAAAATTTAGGACAACACCTAGTATAACTAAAAGTAATTTCTAACACAAAAATAGGGGAAAAAATTAGAAATTACTTTTCACCTCTATTTACAGTAGTCCCTCTACCTCCCCCCAAAGAAGAGAATCTTTTTTTTTTTAAGTAATGGATATATTCCTGACCAAATGGATACTGAAAGAAAAACGTACATTTTGCTAGCTCTATCAAAAAGGGCATTGCAAACAGCATATAGACAATTACAGTTCTGTGAACATTCAATTGGCCACCTGTCTTGGCTAAATTACAATAATGTGCATTTTGGCAAATCATATCATTTCACAAAGTCATTTTAAATGAACACTGTACATTTCTTCTCTTGCCTCTCAAAATAATTCTCTAGAATGCTTCAAACTTAAAAGAACATGCAGATACACCCCAGATAACCCATCATAACCAGGCTTCACAGGAAGCCAGAGGACCTTTCTCTAGCTAGACTTCATATTCCTAGAAAGTGACACCATCAAGATCCCCTTCTATCTACACTGGCATGATAGCTTATTAAGCATGTTGGAATGGATGACGTATTTTTCAGAGGCCCTATTTATTGAAATAAAGACAACGGTAAAGAGCTGATCAACACCTCTCCTCCCATTGTAATAAGCTGTCAGCGAGTTGTCTTTTCCAAAGCATGAGATACGTTTGTAATTTTCAAAAGCTAAGGTCTTTTTTGTACAATTTCATCCAGTATATAATACTCTTCATATTCATTTATGATATTGCATTATAGGGTATGAAAAAATGATTTTGATAAATATGGGCAGAGGCACTCAAATGCATAGTTATAACAGATTGCATGGGGCTCTGGAATATAAAACTAATGATTTCATTTGTCTACTCCTCGTGTTATTGAAGAGTATTATCTTATGCATAATTAACAGGGTTTTGAAAGGCTGAATATAAAACACTATAGCATTTCTTGTCAACTTATAGTGGGAACTCTACTGTGACCAACACACATTACCTATGTGTGCTTCCTACCTAATCTGGAAAAGTGATAAATATTATACTGGATTTATATATCTTTGTTTTCACAGATATGCTCTCTTTCCATGAGTAACTATAAAGAGCAAAATAAAATCCATCTGAAGGCTGTTATAAATTCTGGCTCACTTAACATTTCACGAGTGACAATGCCTATTGACCTTGAAATTGTACCAATAAGGAGTTCCCATTGTGGCTCAGTGGTTAACAAACCCGACTAGCATCCATGAGGACACAGGTTCGATCCCTGGCCTTGCTCAGTGGGTTAAGGATCCGGCATTGCCGTGAGCTGTAGTGCAGGTTTCAGATGCCAGACGCGGCTCGGATCCCGCATTGCTGTGGCTGTAGCGTAGGCCAGCGGCTACAGCTCCAATTCAACCCCCAGCCTGGGAACTTCCATATACCATGGGTGCAGCCCTAAAAAGATGGAAAAAAAAGACAAAAAAAATTGTACAAATTAAGTTTCTGACTTGACAATATAAATCTCATGTTTAATTACAGAAAACCTAAGTGTCTAACGTATTGGCAAGTATCTCACCATAACTCATCAGTAGAAAAGGAATTGCTAGAAACACTAAGCCACGCAGAGCTTCTTAATAATAAATATGGTGGGAGTTCCCATTGTGGTTCAGTGGGTTAAGGACCCAATGTTGTCTCTGTGAGGACGAGAGTTCAATCCCTCACCTCACTCGGTGGGTTAAGGATTCAGTATTTCTGTGGCTGTGGCATAGGCCACAACTGCAGCTCCAATTCAACCCCTAGCCCAGGAACTTCCATATGCCTCAGGTACAGCCATAAAAAAGAAAATAGTAAAAACGGCGGCTTCTGAAATCAGTACCTTCTCTCAATCACAAAACGGGTCACTTCAAAACACTGCTTTCTATTCCTGAATTTTTATTAAAAAAAAAAATCAATGTTTAAGTCTTACATTTAACATTGCAATTAGTAGTCTGAAAACTGCTCATTACGGGTTAAGTAGTAACAAGCAGATTAAATGGATGGTTTGGGTCAATTTGGATCTAAGGTACCAAGACTGAAATAAAGACAAGAAAGCACCACTGACAAGACAAGTGACTAACAGAGCAGGAACTGAATTACTGGATTCTAGAGACTACCATTATAGCACATTCAACATCAACAAATACATTTGTGGTATACGGAATGCAGGCCTACAGAACCTGTCATTAGCAAAGGGAACTCTACCCAATATTCTGTGATGGTCTATGCGGGAAAAGAATCTGAAAAAGAATGAATGAGTGTATAAGTATAACTGAATCACTTTGTTGTACAGCAGAAATTAGCACAACATTGTAAATCAACTGAACTTTATTAAAATTTAAAAATTTTTAAAAAAATATGTATGTCAGGCACTGTGCTAGGTGCTGTTTTTGAACATTGGAACAGTCATTTAGGAAAATTACACTTTTCCGGCATTTACACACTAAGAAAATATTTTTAAATAAAACATTTCCAAAAACCTGGAGTGCGGGCTGACCCCAAAAAAACACTAAACGTGCATACTCAAAATAATTAAGCCTATGCTTTTAAGTGAAAAATAGAGTACTTTTAATAATCATTTTAACATGACCCAAACTGGCTTTAATTCTTTTTTCTAGAATAGCACATTCTACACAGTCAGCAAGGAGCTGAAAGAGTAAGTGGATATTTTAGCCACTTTTTATTTAGCAGAATAAAAAAATACAACCCAAAATTCATACCAACGGACTTCTAAATAGCTAAGTGTTGGACATATCAAATAAATTAGGACATAGTTTTGCCACCCACCGTTGGACAAAGATCAACACTGAGATCATCATGATCTCTTTTAACTCCCAAATATCACCATTGCAAGAACGTCATTCACTCTAGATAACCCAAGAAGTTCAAGATCAACTTATCTTGCCCAAATATGGAGTTCCCGTCATGGCTCAGTGGTTAACGAATCCAACCAGGAACCATGAGGTTGAGGGTTTGATCCCTGGCCTTGCTCAGTGGGTTAAGGATTTGGCGTTGCCGTGAGCTGTGGTGTAGGTTGCAGACGCAGCTCAGATCCCACGTTGCTGTGGCGAAGGCCAGCAGCTACAGCTCCTGTTAGACCCCTAGCCTGGGAACCTCCATATGCCATGGGTGCGGCCCTAGATAAGGCAAAAAAAAAAAAAGACAAAAAAAAACTTATCTTGCCCAAATAATCAAAAACTCAAGAATGCTTCCTATTTTGGTGAGAAAACATCTATTTTGTAGCAATCTATAATCCTTTTGTAATCATCAGTATGCAGAGGAGAGAGATTATTCCTTGTATTTCTGAATACTGCCCTTGGGAAAAAAAAAATTACAGTAACAGGTATACTGTGAGAAGTACATTAACAGGGCCATGATACAGTGAGAATCCAGTGGTGACACATATAAATCACAGAGACAAATGACTCACTCCTTCTCTTCACAACAAACTTTTTCCGCATTTTATGAAGCCACACAAAAGAAATTCCAGCTCCTAACCACGTTAAAATGTGACTTATTTGCTGGAGAGTTGATAATACAGGGGAGGAAGAAAGTCAACATTCTAGCCAAGTGAAAGCATAAAAAAAAAAGTCTGACTCTTACAGTTAACTTCAAGGTAAAATTAATTATTAATTGACAAAGGCTGGATATGCAATGATTGCTATCAATATTTTAATACTTTCAGTGCTAATTTCATTCTCAACATCGCAGTTTGTCTACTGAAGAAGCAAGAGAGGTCTGTTTACTTTCAGTGGAGTTTGCTATGATGATCACCTTAAGAAGGCTGCCAATATTTTGAAATGCTTTGAATGTTCCTCTTCCTGAATTTCTAATATTAAACCAACTGGAAAATGACACACATTTCTTTCAGACAAATGAACAACTCTGCCATTTTTAGCTGGCTTGGGAAAGAATAAGATTGCTAATTTCTGAACATTAATTTTTGAATTCCCACCCACAAGTGCTGCAATTTATATTGTGTTAAGACTTGTATTTTATCATAAAAGTTTTGTGATAATTCATGAAACCTGAACTTTGTGAAATTACAAAGTCAGTTAATCAATTAGCTGAATTCATCCTAATTCATCTCTAGAGCCAAGCCTGCAGAAATGTCTAGATGGAATTCATCATATTTCAGGTTTCAGCAGAACGGTGTAAAAGAAACCTTAAGAACTGGGGAATAGTTATGCACAAACAGGAAATGGATGAGGAAGAATCAGGAGCTCTCCACTTTAGCTCCTCAGGATCCACTGTCCCAGAGGAAAAAAAGCATCTTCTGAACGTGGAGGTATGAACCCAAGAAAATCTCAGCTTCAAGGGGACCTCCAATTTGCCTCAGGGATAGAGACACAACCTGCAACTGCTAGTACCAAGGCTCCGGGGCAGTTAAGGGGAGAGTCAACACAGGTTTGGAATTGCCCAGGGCACTGAAAGCCTAGAGGGGCTGTTCTGGAGACAGTATTCACTTTAAAAAAAAAAAAAAAAAAGCCACATCACCTTTTTTTAAAATTGTATATTGAAAGGCTGCCTACTGCCATATGGAACCCTGAAACTGCAGGTGTAATGTTTTTGACTCTCCTAGACACTGACCCCTGATTTGCCCTCATTTTCTCCCCTGATTTGCCCTCATTTTCTATCTTAAATATCACACACCTCTATGCTTCTATACACATTGCTGGCCTCCAGTCTCTAACTAAATACTTCAGTTTTACCAGTGCTGCTGTCTTAGTCAATGGCTGCACCGGAAGACACTACTCCTCTAAGCCTCGTGGCCCACTACAAACCTGGGCATCTGGCCATCTGGCCACGTAGGTGGGCAATGTCTTGGTCAATCACTATGTAAGAACTGGCCATCGTTCTCAACTCATCGTTTTCTCACTCACCACTCTGAAACAGTCACTAGAAGCTACTGATTTTATCTTCTTGATAGATTTCAAATCTGTCTATTTCTCCATTGTTATACCAGCCTGGCCCATCCAGGTCACCACTGCTCTTGCGTCTTTATAGCCTCTTAACTCACTTTCTGCACCAATCAAACCCTCTCCTGTCCATATTCTGTATCACCGGCACAGTAAGTTACTCAAAACTCATCTTAGTATGTCACTCTCCAACTTAAAATAATTCAGGGCTCCCCACTGCCCTCAATGTAACTGCCAAGCTCTCCATCATGCATTCAGGATTCAGTCTACACTTCTCAGCCTCACTCTCTCACAAACTTAACTTCTGCAGCACACCCAAATGCAAAGACTCATGTTCCTTCTTGCTCTGAAGTCTTCTGCACTTAGTGTAATCCGTCCCCCACTCCCACATTGTGTAACTCAACTAAATCTCTTCCAAGACATGGCATGTCACACAGATAAAACTCACTGTTTTCTGTTCATGAGCTTTGTAATACTCTTATATTACTATTTCACTGGACCTCACATTTCTAAAAACAAGAATATTCATCATCTACCCAGAGGAATTCTAAAATTTATCAGATACCTATGTCCTTATCACTGTCACACACATTTGTTCGTATTAACTGATGTAATCCTCAGAGAAAACCTGTAAGTTGACCCAGTTATTATCCCCATGTTATAGATGAGGAAACTGAGACACAGAATGATTAAGATAACACAGCTAATAAGTGCAGGACCTAAGATTCACACCAAAGCCGGTAGATAACTAACCTTGTCTATTACTCCAGAGACCTGCAAGAGCAAACTACATTTGAATTCATAATAAATGATGGCAAATGTAGGTCATCTGATATTAATAAAATCTTTCAACTTCAGGGATGAGGGTAGTTATGACTAGCCTGCATATCTCTACAAGAGTTGCCTTTGTAATGCAAATACTACATGCTATTAGCTTAGTGTACACTTTTTAGGGGAAATTCTTCCATATTTTGTTGACATTTTAGGCCTACTTTGAGAAACAATAAAGTAGATATATCACACTGTAGAATTATGCTGTTGCCACAACTAAAACTACATTATTAATAGCATAAAAAATGTGGATTCTCAATGCTTTGATATCTACACTGTATGCCATTTTACCACTTATAGTTTATTAACAAAATTAGATGCAGCCTTTTTTATATTAACTTTTTTATATTAAATACTGCCCATTTTTCTGATGTTAAATCAATACAGTTTCCATTTTTCACATAGCAGAAATTTATAAAATTAAATACATCAGACAAATGGTCATAATGCAACCCTAAAGTGAAATCTGGAAGATTAAAATGATGGCTATTATTGGAGTTCCCATCATGGCGCAGCAGAAATGAATCTGACTAGGAACCATGAGGTTGCGGGTTTGATCCCTGGTCTTGCTCAGTGGGTTAAGGATCCGGCATTGCTGTGAGCTGTAGCGAAGGTTGGAGACATGGCTCCAATCCTGCCTTGCTATGGCTATGGCATAGGCCGGCAACTGTAGCTCTGATAAGACCCCTAGGCTGGGAACCTCCATATGCCACGGTTGCGGCCCTGAAAAGACAAAAAAAAAAAAAAAAAGGTCCAAGAAAAAGATGGTTATTATTTACCATGCATATTTGTATCCTCAAATAGTAAAAGTCCTAACTGCTTGCTGTGGGTTCTTTTACGTATAAAAGCAAAATATGCATTAACAAATTTGTCTTTTCCCTCTTCCAGAAAAAAAAAATATTAATTCCTGGTTATAGAATATGTGGTCAAAGACATGATTGATTCTGTAACATGCTTGTTTAGTTGCTATAATATCTAATAGTTAGTATTATAATTATGAATCTTACATAAGAAACTACTTCTATATGGTACAGTAAATCTTATTAAAAATTATTTGAGGGTTGGGGTTATAAAATAAGCACTTTTTTTAAATTAACTGAAAAAGTGATTTTAGCAGTGTAAAGTACAACACTTCTAAAGTAGTCCTTGTATACCAGATTATTCATTGATTCATATGTATTTATGGAGCATACACTCTGGGTTGGCTTGGTAGTAGCTGCTTGACCAACAACACTGAATGAATAGACCTTGGAGCACAGCTATGCTCCAGTGGGAGATTGTACCATCACACAACAAGAATCTCGACAAGGTGGGTCACCGACACAAGATTAACTAGCAAAGTATGAATTCACTAAAATGTGTCTTCCTACCTTCCCTTGCCACACTCCCAAATATCATGCTGAGTGTAGCCTGCTATCATCCCCACATAAGCCTAATCTCCAGAGGAACTTCTACTCCCAATTATCCTTCACCCTAACCCCATACGTGAATTCCGTTCTCTCCAAGCTTAGGTCTTTGACTGGGAAGAGTCAAAGAGAAGATTAGCCTTAGGGCGTGTGTGACTGATTGCTGCTTGCGTGGGGGGGGGGGTTCCCTATGGTATTTGCTAACCTAGAGGAATGATTCCTTGATTGAGAAATCCAGGGAATAGCAGTAGATGCTAAAGGGAAATAATGTTTATTTGGGCAAGAGGAGTTTTCTGAGTCCTGCAAGGCTCTACGGCAGAATTTTTGATTCTGGTTGTGTACGTCGGTCTTGAATGGCATCACCTTTAGGAAGCAAGAGCTGTCGCCCAGAATGTTCAGCAAAACAATGGTCCAAAGGGTGAAGCTAAATCGTTGAAATCCCTAATGAATAACACGACAGAAAATCGAGAAAAGATAGACCATAGTTTAATATGTCTAGAATTTTACCTTTCCTCTAATAAACCAAGGTAGAGCAAAGCTGTATATTGAGCAAGAGATAACCACGGGATGAGCTAATGGCACTAGCTTTTGTGAGATTCAGCCCTTTTCTCTTCAAGTTTCAGGAAAATGCTCTATTTTTCAAAGATAGTTTTGACTCCTACTTACAAAAGTATGCTGCTCTGAACAAACTCATACTTTGCTACTAAATTAAATAAAATGCTTTTAAAATTCAACCACAATGAAACATTTCATCCAGACCTCATTATTTGCCATTTCCATGCTTTTTCACAATTTCTGAGTACTCCCTTGTGTGTGCCAAACTGACAGGAGAAAAATCTGTTCCCAAGCTACTTTGAGCCAAGCAAATACTTGGAAATACACTGTGTAGCTGAGAAAGCATACCATTATGGCCTTTGCAAAGATAGCCTGTAAACATCCAGCATTGAGCAAAGTAGATAAGCTTTTTTTAGAAAAGAGCAGAGGCTTACTTTCAGTTTTAGTGAAAGCACAGTCATGAAAAAGGGCCTCCTACATGTTTGCCCTGAATTATCCCAGTGGTAATCATTGGTCTATATTTTAATTGTCCCCTCAGTTGCCTGTATCCCCTACTAGAGGGGAAGGCATAAATATGAGGGCAAGAAAGAACTGTGTGTCTTGGTCATCACTGGGAACAATGTTCCAGCATATACTGGCATTCGATATTAACATTCGTCCTATGAATGAATACCATCCAGAGGGGTGATGGAGTAAATTTAAACCAGCTACATTAGAAAGGAATTACAGAATTCAAGCTTTCTGGACCTCAGGGTTCTTTTCTTTTCTCATGGGGCCAAACCTTTTTCATGCATCTGTGAGCTGGTACAGTGAGATGAGGTGGGGATAGGGGGTGGAAATCTGGTGGTTATTCTTGGCAAGCTTACCCATAACTGCAGTCATAGTCTTCCTAACAGGTCAAAGAAGTTAAGTCTATAGCTAACACAAGGCCTAAGTATAGAGATAACCAAGTGTGAACGAGATTAACTGCATGTATACATTGTTTTTTTCCTCACCTTATCTTCTCCATCTTAAGTGACCAGATATACTTCCCAGTGCTACACAACAGGATCTCATTGCCTATCCATTCCAAAGGCAATAGTTTGCATCTATTAACCCCAAATTCCCTATCCATCTCTAATGGAAAAAATAAAAATTATTAAAGAAAAAGAAAGATCAACTGCTCGGAATATGAACTGTCAAATAATTTAGAAGCCAAATGTTATCTGATTAATTTTATCTTTCTATATAGCCACATAGCCTGTTGGGCTGCCATCAAATGAGGTAGGCCTTCAACTAACGTTTGTGTCTATCATCACATGGTCTTCTTTAGAACTTACAATCAAGAAATGAATCTCTATCTTATGCTTAGCTAAGGAAGGATTCAAAACCATTTTAGATGGGAGCAGGAGAAGGAAGAAAGTTAAGAGGAAACAGGAGGAGCAAGAGGTAGAAGAGAAAGGTTTATAAAGAGGAGAAGGTAAAACTCTAGAGCTGGTCTCGGTAAACTCGGCCATAATTAGATTTTTTTTTTTTTTGGTAGTGTCTGTAATCTATTGCTAAAGGCTTTACTTGCTGAAATGATGATAACTCCAATCAGATTCCAAACCACAAGCTCAAATAAAGAATTACAAAAGGCTAGATGGCCTCAAGGTAAAGAGACTTGTATTATTAGACTATATAATTAGAAGATCAACAAAGATCCAGTCCTGAAGGATGCAGGGTTGACTGGGGCAAGGAGATGTTAACAGTGATGGAGGTGTTTGTAATGTTGACAATGATAGTGATGACAGAACTTACCATGGCCAGGTAAGCTCATTTGGTCCTCAGAAGTATGCTATCAAGCAGATCCCATTTTTATTATTTCCATTTTATAGACAAAGAACAGAGAAGTACACCAGATGTACAAGTTCATAGAGCTAGTAAGTGGCAATGGCAACCTATTCATCCAGGAAGTCTGGTTGCAAAGTTCTCATCTACTATACTAGTTTCCAGTAGTCAGTTCAACAAATTACCACCAGCTTCACAGATTCAAACAGAATTTTCTCTCTCCCAGCTCTAGAAGCCCGCAGTCTGAAATCAGCATCGCTGGGCTAAAATCAAGGCATCAGTAGTACTGTGCTCTCTTTGGAATATCTAGAGGAGAATCCATTCCTTGCCTTTTCCAGTTTCTGTTGGCTGCCAGCTTTCCTTGGTTTACGGTCACAGCACTCCAATCTTTAAGGCCAGAATCTTCAAGTTTCTCTCTGTTCCATGTTCACAAGCCTTCTTCCATGTATGTTCGTGTGTGTGTGTGTGTGTGTGTGTGTGTGTGTGTGTGTGTGTGTGTCTATTTTAAGAATACTTATGGCTGCACTTAGGGTCCACCCAGACAAACTAGGATTATCTTATCTCAAAATTTTCCCATAATCACAAGGTAAAAACTCTTCAAATAGGGTAATATTTACAAATAAGGTAATATTTATGTTTCAGGCATTAGGGCCTGACATATTTGGGGTGAGGGAAAGGGATTTTTCAGTCTACCATACCCACTCTGCTGTAATAATTTCAATGGTTTGCATCAGCCCTTTTAAAAACATGTACACAGTTACTGCAGATAAATTAATTGAAAATTTCCAATAGAGCAGTTAAAAATATGCATCTGGGTATCATTTAACTTTAAACATTACATTAATATTCTAAAGACTACTCACTCCAATTTAACATTCTTCTATAAGTCACTGATTTGTCATTCAAGACCTCGAACTTAGATGAGGATGACAGCTGTTAACATTCCCTTGGTTCTGTCCCTGGCCACTGAAATTCAGTCAACTGCCAGAATAACACAAATCCATAGTTTCTACTATTATCTTATAATGTCAGTGCTCAAAACTCTCCAAGAACTTCCTATGATGACGGTGCAGCACATGTGTTCAACAGAGTCCTCTATCATCTAGACCCCTGACTCCCTACCCTTCCTATCTCATTATCACCTGTCCTTCAAAACAGTCTCCTTTCTCCCCAGCTAATACAAGCAACCTTCTGTTTTTCTCATTGCTCTTTGCTCACTTGGGAAACTTACTCCCCGTCAACAACCCAGGTTCCTAATTTTCTGTGAGCTTAGATTAAAATTTATCTCATGCAACACATGTACAGAAAGATGGCCAACATCACCCATCTTTAAGGAAATGCACATCAAAAGGACAGTGAGGTATCACCTCACACCCACCAGGATGACTACTACCAAAACATACACACACACACACACACACACACACACACACACACAGAAAGTAACATGTGTTGTAAAGAAATTAGAACCCTTGGGAGTTCCTGTCGTGGTTCAGTGGTTAATGAGTCCGACTAGGAACCATGAGGTTGCGGATTCAATTCCTGGCCTTGCTCAGTGGGTTAAGGATCCGGCGTTGCCGTGAGCTGTGGTATAGGTTGCAGACATGGCTTGGATCCTGCGTTGCTGTGGCTGTGGCAAAGGCCGGCAGTTACAGCTCCTGTTAGACCCCTAGCCTGGGAACCTCCATATGCCGTGGGTGCGGCCCTAGAAAAGGCAAAAAGACAAAAAAAAAAAAAAAATGTTAGAACCTTGTCTACTGTTGGTGAGGATCTAAAATGGTACCACCGCTATGGGAAACAGGATGTAGTTTCCTCAAAAAATTTGTATTTTTTTGAGGACCCTCCATCCTGGAACTACCTATGGTCCAGAAATTCCACTTCTAGATATACCTAAAAGAATTGAAAGCAGAGCCTTCAAGAGGTATTTGCACACAAAGTCAAAGGACAACCCTCTGCCTCCCATCAGAGTTTTCTCTCCATCTACATTCTTTCTTCCAGAGAAGTCAAAATTTAGAAAGTAATATAGTATATTTAACAGTGTATGGTTTCAGAAGTGTCTGGTATAATCTTTCACTTCTCAAAGGAACTCAAAATAGTGCTTCAGCTATATTTCCTTATTGCAAAGGATGAGTTTAAGAGAAAGAACTTCAGATCAGAGCATCAGTACCTCCAGTAAGGAAATAAAGCCAGATTCCTTGATTCCCAGGCATTGGTTATTTTTCTACTCTTATGGCTTCTAAGTCAGGGATTATGCACTTAATGATGCCCTTCTTAAAATGACCATTCTAAAATAAGGATGGTGACCATATCAATTAAACAGAACAAATGCTGTATTTAAAAATGAGTAACAGGAGTTCCCATCATGGCGCAGTGGTTAATGAATCCGACTAGGAACCATGAGGTTGTGCGTATGATCCCTGGCCTTGCTCAGTGGGTTAACGATCCGGCGTTGCTGTGGCTCTGGTGTAGGCTGGCGGCTACAACTCTGATTCGACCCCTAGCCTGGGAACCTCCACATGCTGCGGGTGCGGCCCTAAAATGACAAAAAGCCAAAAAAAAAAAAAAAAAACAGTAACAAACTGTCTTTAAAAGAAAAACTACACTTTTAAGCAAGCAAAAATAATTAAATTCAAATCATGCCAGGTGGTATACGAAGTCACAAAAATCAGTGCTTAAATCATTATAGAATAAAGTGTGTAGAGAATAATTTGTTGAAATCTGTATGGGTGCACTTGTGCACATACAGCTATGATTTAAGACAAAAGTGCTATATACATCAATAAATTTTTGGTTCTTATCATACCTAGAGAGTTAAGACTGAGTAGTTTATGATTACATTAGGCCTTTGAGATGTGTGGATCCCTTAGTCACCATTTTCTGATGATTTATTAAAACGAATACAAGTACATAAATACAGGTTAGTGGAGAATTGAAATAAAAATGTTTGCATTTCATTAAAATTCAAGTGAGAAACACTCCTCAAAGCAGCCATATGAATCTTTTAATGGAAGAATCAATTTTTAGGAATGCCTTTCTCACCAAAAGTTAATCTGAAGTTTATTTCCTAAAATGTTTCATATATGGTAACAACAAAAACAGTCACAATGCATCTTGCTGTTGCAAGGATTCAAATGAATCTTATCATGTGCCACCTAGTTTCCCATCTACACTGAGCATCTCACACTATGACCCAGTAAGTCTACAACAGAGCAGACAGCCTCTTTTTCCAGTACCAGTGCTGTAAGATTATACTGAGTTGTCATTAGTAGAAGCAACATATTTCTATGTCTTTCTGCATGGGGATTTAAAAGAGCAAAATCGAACAGTTCCATCAGTCTCACTTAGGAAACTGAATCACAATGACAAAAACTCACTCAAGACTCACAAACAAACATCTGAAATATCAAGAGACTAGATAGTTGATATAAACATTTGGATAACAAAGACGACTTATAACTGACATGAGACGCATAAAAGCATGCCTAAGAAGAGTTGCCACAAAAATACAACAGTCCAAATAGTTTTCAACTGCTTCTTCCCATGTTACACACTAAGGCAGTTTTACAAAAGGTGAGGCAAACAATCGTTTTATTTTTTAGGCCAATTATTTGTTAGTCTTGGGAAACAGAAAATAAAGTAAGCCATAAAAGCAGAGTATGGATGATCAGACCGGTAGAATAGGCCCTCTATTTATAAATCAATGGATAAATGAGTGGGTTCTGAAGACCAATGGACAGAGAATATAGTATCTAATAAATAGTAAGGAGTTAACTACGTGGGAAAAGAGGAATTTGGATCCCTACCTTATACCATACACAAAAACCAATTCCAGATTTATTAATGACTTTTAACATGAAAAGCACAATTTTCTCAATCACTCTGTTGTACAGCAAAAATCATCACAACATTGTAAATCAACTGTACTTCAACAAAACTTTAAAAAATGAAAAAAGCACAACTTCAAAACTTTCAGAATTCTTAAAATCCTATAAGTATAGGAGAATATTTTTATGGTTTCGGTATAAAGAAGGGTATTTTTAACAAGACATTAAATAGCCAAACCACAAAGCAAAAGATTAATACATAAGAATATATTAAAATAAAGAACTTTTTTTTTTTTTTTTTACCTTTTGTCATTTTTAGGGCCGCACCTGCGGCATGTGGAGGTTCCCAGGCTAGGGGTCTAATCAGAGCTGTAGCCTCCGGCCTCCACCACAGCCACAGCAAAGCAGGATCCGAGCCGTGTCTGTGACCTGCACCACAGCTCACAGCAACGCTGGATCCTTAACCCACTGAGCAAGGCCAGGGATTGAACCCACAACCTCATGGTTCCTAGCCGGATTCGTTAACCGCTGTGCCACGACAGGAACTCCCAAGAACTATTTTTCATTAAAAGATATCATAAAGGAAAAAAATAAAAACATAAAAGGAATTAAAAGGCAACCCACAGAATGGAAAAGGACATCCACAACTAACAAAGGATTAGTATTCAGAATATCTAAGAAAATTCTACAAATTTTTAAGCAAAAGTCCAAGAACTTATTAGGAAAAAAAATGGGCAAAATACATTAACATATTTTTCAGAAGAGGAAACAAACGACCACTATTCACGTAAGATTCTCAACCTCAAAGAAAATCAGAGGAAACTCAAGGAAATGCAAATTAAAACCATAGGGAGGTAACAATTTTAGATCAAGAAACAGGGGTGGGCAAGAACGGGGGAGTCTGATGGCATGAGGGGTTGGCAGCAATATGGAAGAACGGGGGAGTCTGATGGCATGAGGGGTTGGCAGCAATATGGAAGAATGAGAACTATTATACCTTACTAATGAGGACGTAAATTAGCACTTAATTTTGGAATATAAAATGGCATTACCAAGTTGAACATGCACATACCCTACAATCCAGAAATTCTCTTGTTAGATACATACCTTCAAGAAACACTTAAAGGACATTCCTTGTTGCAAAGCTAGCAAAATCCAAGAGAAACCCAGTTGTCCATCAGTAGGGGTTTTGGTAAATAAACCAGGTTATAATCACTCAATATTTTATAACAGTGAAAAAGAGTGCATTATAACTCTCGGAAATCACATGGATTAACCTTAGAAATATTAATTTTAATGAAAAAAGCAAGATGCAGGGAGGTACCTAAAAAAGGATACCATTCTTATAAAGCTCCAAAACAAAATTAAAGAATATTTTCAGTACACACACATAAGATCCCTCCGTATCACACAGTGCTAAACTTATTTTTTTAAGGAGCAACATAGTAAGATAATTTTCAGGATGTTCATTACTTCTACATGGAACAAAGGGGAATGAGTCCTGAAGGAATTTTATAAAAATAACTTCAAAAAAATTTTTTCCAGCATGCAGAAGTTCCTAGATCAGGGGATGAACCTGTGCCACAGCTGTAACCGGAGTCAAAGCATGACAACACTGGATCCTTAACCCACTGAGCCACAAGGCAACTCCAAAACAAGCTCTTCTTTATTTAGATAGCAAAAGGTTAAAAACCAAGTTTTTTAATGGCCACACCCACAGCATATGGAAATTCCCAGATCAGGGACTGAATCTGAGTCAGGGCCGTGACCTGCATCACAGCTGCGGCAACCCAGGATACTTAACAGACTCTGCTGGGTGGGAATAGAACGCACCCTCTGCAGCAACCCAAGTCACTGCAGTCGGATTCTTAACCAACTACACCACAGTGGGAACCTCCCAAATGTTTATAAACTTACTTCACACATACTTGAAACCACAGGTGGTAAGACAACACCCCTGGGGTCTTACATCGTGAATCCTTCTTGGCTTAGTACACACCAACACCAAGGGTCTGACCTCTCTTCAGACTATCCCAATAAACAGTTTTACTTTGGGAACTCACCCTCTCCAGGCTGGGGATGAAAGAAGCAAAAGGTCTAGAGTATGGTTACACTCTTGAATAGTATCTAAGTGAGAAAGAGCCAAAATCCCCTCTGTCCTAACCTAGAGTTTTGTAATTTTTACAGCTATCAAAACCAAGCCATCAGTCATAGTACTGGTCAATCAAAATGCCAGGCTCAGTGGGCTCAACTGCTGAGGGGATGGGAGGAAGAAATACCGTAACACATACATAGAGATGCTGTAATGATTACACACGGGGAAGGAGGATAGAAATTAGGACAACCAATCACCATTTATTTCATGTTTTTGTTCCACTATCCAATCCCTGCCTTTGGCACCACATTCATTTTATACCTCATTGCTGTCCTTTGTTATAGGTTGGATAACCTCTAAAACTAGATACCAAGTTTTATGTCATTTCAGTTCCATGATTATTATTTTTATTCGTATTTTAAATGCTCATTTTCTTTGGAGGCTCTATCAATTCCACTTCACTGTCAACTCTTGAAATGCAAACTCCTGGCATAGATGCTGAGGATGCAGAAATGAAATGAGTAGTTCCTACCCACAAGTGACTCACAGGTTCAGCAGAGAAAGCTGACACACTGTAATCATCAAAGTTTTGAATGCAATATCCTAGAAATATATGTGGGGCTAGAAAGGAGTACCCAGCAGAGAAGATCAAGTCCATATATAAAATGTAAGCCAGAAAACAAGGAAACAGCAATAAAGAGAAAGATTATATTCTTGGCTTTCAGAATTTGCTAACTAAGGTGGACCCTGTCCTGCGATTACTAAAAGTTTCTTGTACCTTTTGAGAGTACTTTCTGTCAAAATATTAGCTACATTATTTACTTTTCTGGATCCCAGGTCCAACGAAACTGAAGATGCAAAACAGACAAAATATGGTCCCTACCTTAAGGAAAAGTGTGTGTGTGTGTGTACGTACACATGTGTGTGGGTGTGTTTTAAGGAAAAAAATATACCACTGATCAAGAACTCTTGAGAATTCCACATTGACTTCAATAGACAAAGGAAATAACTATCTTCAAACTCATAACTAAAAGTGGACAGGAGCTAAGTGTGAACTGGCTACAAGTATATGCATAAGCGTGTGCACACACACCCACACACTCTCAAGTTTAAAATCTCATGACACACCAAGTATTTACCAATTATTACTTATGTTTGAACCTGTTTTCAAGTTATTAGTTTCCAGTGTATTTCTCTGAATATACACTTTTATAATGGTAGGTCCCCAAACATTTTATTTTGAGCTTTATTTTTAATGTTTCAGAAGCAGCAGGGGGCAATCTAACGTAGGAAACCTGCTGTGGAAGTGGTGAAAGCTAAAGCAAGGCTGCATTCTAGAGCTCTTTGAAAAAAAAATCTCCACTTTGCTGAATACAAAATATGGCATAGAGAGAAAGAGGAAATATACATTGGAGAGAACAAATCCAGGGCAGTAACATAACAGAAGGTGAAGGGTCCATTCTGTGATAAAATAAGATGAAACGAAATGAAATAAATATAAAATAAAATTTTTAAAACGCTCATACAGGCTAAGAGAAATCTATGAAGGCATATAGACATCCTAGGATTTTTGTTCTAACTTTGCCTGCAGGCGCTTCTGAGCCCAAATAACTACAGATCTGGGAATAACAGGTGTTTATTGATTTCTTTGTGATTTTTCTTTTTTATTTCTTCCCTTTTTTTTTTTCCTGCGGTACTAGAACAGAAAGACATATGTATTCCATATGTAACACTTTAAAAAATGAAAGGCAACAGCAACACTGAACAGATGTGGAGAGTAGGGACCCACTTTCCCTAACACAGCTTAATGTCAACATGCCAACTGCTTTCTCTACATTTTTCTTAAAAAGAAAAGGCACCAAAAATTCCCCATAAAAATATTAACTGACAAGAATCTTGAATGTTTGCATGAACATCTGTACTAATCAGAAAGTAATGACTTTAGATTTCTTTCTCAGTTTAATCCTTATTTTGAAAGGACTTACAAGAAATACCTTACACTCATCAAGGACAATCAACAGTTTAGTTTTGCTTGCCTTTAAATTTAAAGGAGAAAGGAGAATGTACTGGTCTCCAAAAATAACCATTTTTTAGAAAAACTTGGTCAAACTGAGTGACAAAACATCAAGGTTGATTTCATCTGATATATAAAAAGGTTCAGGCAACAAAATTTTCTATCACTAAATGATCAAGACGCTAGATTATGGTTGATAATTTATCTGTAGGCTGCAGACTTGCATTTATAAAATCAAGGTGGAACCCCCCCTTATGTTTCATGTATCTAATAATGTTTAGAGGACAAAAGAAGGAAATGTACCAAAACAGAATATATATATAGTTTATTTTTCCCCAATTTTAGAGAAAAGGCTTCCTAATCTCTAGTCATTGCATTTAAGAGCATTACAACTCATGAAAGGACAATACGTACTGAAACAGTAAAAAAAGAAAAAAGAAAGAAAAAAAGGAGGAGAAATTGCAAGTTCAACTCTGATGTTTCGCCAAAGATGAGAGGTTTGGAATATAGACAGGAAGGGGGAGAAGTGGGCAAAGGGTGGTGTTTTCTGAATCTGGTTTGGGAGGCAAATAAGAACAGTGTGAGAGACCTCATCATAAAGAAAGGGGACCTGGGGGGTGGGCACAGATAAGCAGCACACAGAAAAGAAGGAGGGAGGGGTATGAGCAGTCTTGTGAAGTCAGCAGGAAGCCCCATAGTTCCAAAGATGAAACAGACTTCTCTGGGGGAAAAAAAAATTGTTTAAATATTCCTACATATGTCAAATGGTGAACTTGGGCAGCAAATAAACTGCAGGGAAGACTAATGGCAGACTGTGCTCAATAGCAGTGAGAAGGTAGAGCGTCCTGTGAGGAAGAATTCATTGTTCCAAGAATTACAGTTTCATAAGGACCCAGGGGCCCCCCCGCCAAAGGCTGCGGCAGCTGCAGTCTGCAGATGTGGTTGAAAAAAACACCCTGAGCAGGAGGTACATTCCCCTATGGCATGACCATATTTTCTATAGCAATAATCCTACACCCATAAAAGGAACAAGAAAAAAGAAAGAGAAGACAGGAGACGGATACAGTCTCATTCAAGGGGAGAAGCCAGGGTCGCACAAGCATGGCACAAAGAAATACGCAGGGACCCTTGTTTATCTTTAAAACGTTGATAGAGGCTCTTTTTATACCCACCAGCTTGCATTTGGCGATTGGTGGAAAGTGCTAGTCTATTAGGGGAACAAAAGCAAAGACTGCTGTGTCCTCTGATTTAAATGTGAGTGCACGCACATACACAGACACACGTGTCCCTAATCTAGCTTCAGCTCCTTAAAAAATATAAAAAGGCTCCTTCAAATTGTTCACTACCACTCCAATTTCCTGTGTAAACCTGAACATTTGTATGTTTTTCTGCATCTCCCAAGTCACCCGAGTTACCTAATGCACGCCCAGTGTGAAGCATTTCTAAATGAGTTAAGTCTTTATTGAATTATGATTTCCAGCAGACACTAATAACAAAATTCAAATTGTTCTGGCAGATGAGAATGTTCAGAGTGCTGGGAAGTAACCGAGTTTTTAAGAGAATCTCAAAGAGCCACCCACCAAGTGTTTGTAGTAACTGGGTGCTGCTTGATGAAATTCTTCAAATAGTTAATTAGATTTGCCAAGGAAAAAAAGTCAATCGTTAAGCGTCCACACTCTAGGAGATGCAGATGATAAAGAACTGTTATTGGCATACCCACGGTGTAGTCAAAAGTAAAGCTTAACCAAATAAAGTTTTCAGATTTCCGAACTACCGGCTCTGCAGTCAACACAATGCAATTAGCAACACATCAAAAGGAGAGGGAAGCAACTTCTGCCCTGTGATTTCTTTCTCCTCAAGTATTACTCTGGTATTTTAAAAAGGCATTTCGCAAGTGAGGAGGAAGAGAGACACTCATTCAATCAGAGGCTGCATCGCCTATGAACACCTGCAAACTGAATTTGCTCTTTTTTGTTAACCATTTATTTTGTCTTTACTGGATTTTCAAAGGGAAATGTGATAATCCCACTGTTCTTCAGATGCTCAGCAGGGTGTTTCATCTAATAAAGCCATTGCAATGGAATGGATTAAAGCAACATGGAGCATTCCTAATCTGGGATCTGTGAAAGAATTTTAACATCCAGGCACTGTGAGTTCAATCTTAAAAATGTTATCGGAAGGATAAAAGTAGAATGTCTAACATCTGCTTTTCTTTTCAGGCATCTTTATATTGCTATCACTTAGGTAAGGCGAGGACAAGATGAACTACTGGAGCATCACTGACTTTGTCTTTCGGATTGTATTCCATGATTTAAACACATACACACACGCGCACACGCGCGCACACACACACACACACACACACACACTAAGTCATACAGTTATCATCTGGCAGAAATATCAAAGAGTAGGAATAAAGCAAATGAAGTTAGGAAAGGGATTTTTAGTATAAACATCATGAGGGTTCCCCCCAAAACTTAGAAGCTATTATATCCCAATAAAGGCAAGAGAATTTACCTATGAATTTTAAAGTTGAGGCTGTATTTTTCCAAATATGTTTTACACTGGATCATATCTCCTTGGCTGTAAAATGTATGCAACACTCCTTGTGTCTGGTCCTCATTTTTTTGAAATGCGTTGCGATTTATATATTGTTGAGAAGGAATTCAAATAACCAGCATCACTTCTTTGTACCACTCACTTCATAATTGACCAGCTAATATCAAACTAATCTACCTAGTATAGGATATAGACCAATAATATGCAACAGGAATATAAAGTGATCCAACTCTGAATTTTAAATTTTCTAGTAACCACATTTAAAATTAAAAACAGTGATGTCAACTTCAGTACTTTATCTAATCCAAGATATCTAAAATATCTTTTAACACAGTCAGCACAAAATGGTTTAAAAAAAAAGATCTAAGTCTTTGAGATCTGGTATGTTTTATGCTTATAGCATATCTCAACTAGGTCTAATCATATTTCAAATGTTCAGTAGCCAACATGTAACTAGTGGCTGTCATACTGCGAAGTATAGCTCTAGACAGATAAAGAAAATAATGTGCCCAGAATAACGTGCTAACGGGACAGGGATGTCAGAAGATAAGCATCCAACTCCCCTTCCTGGTCCCACTTCTTTCTGTTCCCATCTCCAACTACTGGAGTTTTCCAAAGCTCTATCCTTTATCCACTGTCCTCTCTTTAAACTCTTTCTCCTGGTGACTTGATTCACTCATTTATTCATTCAACAGATCTTTACTAAATATCTATAATGGGCCAAGTACTGTGCTAAGTGCTAGGGTTATAAAGATAAGACAGATCCTTGCCCTCTTAATAGCACGGTGGAGTATATATACAAGCTAATGCATCTTCACAGTTTAGTGTGCTAAGTGTTCTGGCGGAGGATGCTAATGGCCATGCATTTGTGCGTAGGAGTGCATATATGATGGGAGGGGAGGAAGGCAGCTTACAGCTCAAAGGTTATCTTTGCTGAAAGCTCTTTGATGACCATTAGAAAGTAGAAAGGCTTACTCACTCCTTTGTCACCTTCTATTACAACATGTTTTATTTTCTTTGGAGCATGTATCACCATCTGAAATCCTTACTCATTTATTTGTATTTTGCTGGTTGGTTGGTTTAGCATTTATTTGTCTTCCTGGAAAGAAGTTAAGTTCCATGACGGTAGGGACCTCATAAGCCTTATTCACCCTGGGCTTTTGACAGAGTAGGTAGTAAGTCAAGAGTATTCCATCCATCCCTGAATTTCTTTCTAATCACATCGCTACTCTCTTCCCAAGGCTCAATATAAACCTTCCTATCCAATAAACTACTCCATACTCTCTCTTCTCTGATTCATCCTCAAAAGTACCAGGAGCAAACACCTGAAACACTGATCTCCCGTTCAAAATGCACCATTCTTTTCAGGTAAGAGTCCAGGTACCCTTACTAAGGCCATCTAAGTTGTCTACACTCTGGTAATCAAGGTTCTTCTCTAATCTGGCCCACTCACAATTTTCCTCACTTACTTACTTTCTAAAAAGAGGTTCTCGTTCTAGAGATATGGAGAAATTAAACAGAGGTCTTGACTTTCCTTTTCCTACCATCAACTCATCACCAAAAAGTTAAAAGGCATTCTTTCCCTCTCATGTCCTTATTCTAAGGGGACAGCCAGCCCACATGTTGTTGCTGTCTAGGCTTATCTCCGCCCCCCGCTCCGCCCCAGGTGAGAACTGGTTCCCACCTGGAAATCTACGACTCACACTCAGTGCCACAGTCTTGAGAGTCAAGAAGTCGGTAAGCTTGGTGTGGACACTGCTGGGATAGCCCATCTGTGAATAGCCCCAGGACTTCATCTCAGCAGCATCTAAGGTGGACATGGCCAGAGATCTCTACCCTTTTTGTTCTGAGTGGCAGAAGCCCTGGGTTCAGTCCAAGGGAAAAAAATGATACTGAACCTCTCAATCTTGGACAGCACAGAGATTTGAATGTGGACGTGGAACAAACTATCCTATTATACTGCCTGGTAAACAAGTCATACATACTCCCGAATTCCAGTGTTTTTTTCCTAACTCCTTTCCCTCTTTGCCCCTGAAATGCCAGGACTTTTCAGAACACTCATGCTGACCATCCTGTTGGAATTAGAGCATAGGAGGGAAAAGACGGCCTTCTGTGTGTGTGTGTGATGAAGCAACAGTAGGAAAAAAAGTCAAGACACTAAATAGCCAGTTCTGACACTTCCCTATTCATTAGAGGACCCTACATCAAGAATGAATTGAGAGAGACAGAGTTAGGCTACACATCCTAGAAATGTCCCACCCTTTGTTGTTTATGCTCTAAGTATGGCACTAAATATGGCTTCTAACCAGGTTTAATCACATAAGTATATTTAAGAGAAGGGATTCTGCAGACAATGTTCTTGGTTTCAGCATCTACAAAATCAGAGAAGGGACTACATCATTTTAACCTTGTTTTATAATTTTCTTCTAACTCACTTTAGCCTCCAGACCCTGGAGGAATTACTCTAAGCATTCATCACCTATTCTGTTAATTATTGTCCTTAATTAAATAACACCTTTAAGAAACGCTTAACCCCTGAGTGCATGTCTTGCCTCCTTAATTAGAATGTAAGATCCTCGAGCATAATTCAACAAAAATATATTAAGTACCCACTGGGTTCAAGGAATAATGTAAGGACAGAGATTTCTCCCTAGGTGGTTGGCACATTATTTGACACTTAATATCAGTCACTTTCAATATGAAAGATTTAACTTTGCTCCACTGCAGTATTTTTAGCTTTTTTTTTTTTTTTTTTTTGTATAAGCAGGGTTACCTGCTATAATGTATGGAAAGGCTTGGAGGAGATCCAGGAAACAAATGAACATGTCTGCAATCCCAAGATTGTTCCAGAGATTTCTGAAATCTATGAAATGTTATAGGAATCACTGGCCCATAATATTACCAGCTGTTCTCATTTTTCTGTTGTGAACAAAACCTATCTTTTGCATGCTTTAATTTAGATGAGTGAGTGATCTTCTGACTTCAGTGCTCCTTGGGAAAAAGGACGGCAGGCGGATCCTGAGTAGGCAAGCAATTGAGCACAGTTAGTTTATTTGGGAGGTGATCTCAGGAAGCACAACTGAGCAAATGGGAAAAAATGAGACAGAGGGTGAAGTCAAAAAAGTGGGTTAATGGAGGGCTATTACAATTAGTCCCACTGGGGACTCTCCGAGATGTCATGTAGATTCGAAATGTCCCTCCCAAGGATGGAAAAGCAGGAGAATGTATGTGCTGCCTTCTATCTCTCAAGAGCTGAAGGTTTTTCCTAGGAAAATCCCCAGCTTCAGGACAACACGACACGGTGAAAGAGAAAGCTTCTAGGCAGAGAAGTAGAGACACAGGACTGGACATGGAAGCTGTCACAATGCACAGGCATCAGCCACAGGAGCCACAAATGGCTCAGTTATAAGGGAAGGGGGCATGGGACAAAGCAGCAACTGCATCTGCTGATTCATCAGTATTCACCTCCTCGGTCAGATGAGCAGCTCTAGAAACCTAGTTTCTACTCATGGTCCTGTCAGTTCCTCCTGATTGGTATCAGATTCAAATCACTTTACAGCCCTCTAACTTAGATGCCTTTCTCTGAACAGGATATGATGATAGGATAGCTTTTCCCATAAGGTACAAGGAGGATTAGAGGTGTGATTTAATTTTCATGTCTGATGGGTTTTGAGTCAGGGATCACAAACTCAAATGCCTTCTACGGTGCTGGCTTTACAATCATCATAAACAGGGATTAAAAACTTGATGAGAGTGATCCTGATGGCCCCAATGCAGAGGCCCCAGCTGCCAAGGTGATGAGTGTCGGGGGTGGGGAGGGGTCTTCCCAAAAGTACATGAAGTTCTGGAGCTTCCCTATAACTCCTGCTGACTCCAGTCATTCAACTGCCACTTAGTATCTGCTCTATGGCATGACAGAAAGCATGCTAGATGTTAATACAGCTATTCCCAGTCCCTGCCTTGAGGCAACCGTAGCCTTCAGAAAAAGATGGACAAAGAAAAAATGTGATGAATGCTAAGAAAGCAGGAGTCCTTCACCAACCCTCAAAATTACTCATGAAAATCCATTTCACAATAAAATTGACATCTAAGAAAACTTTTAGAAGTTTATGGAAAAGTAGGGTCAGAGTATTGAGTGGCCTATGAGCACCTTCCGAAATACTGCATCCTACTTCTAATTGTTCATGTTTAATAAGCACTTACTATACGTCCAGAAACAATATGAAGTGCATTCCACTGCATTCTCAGCTGATCCTCCCAACAACACTATTAAAGATACTGAGCCCAAAGAAGTTTGATGACCTGTGCAAAAGGTCCTGCAGCTAACAGATTATGGGCCAAAATTTAATTTCAGGTAATATGACTACACAGCCCTCATTCTTAAGAACTCATCTACAGAACTTTACTGAACATAACAAAGGTAGCATGTGAAATTCAGAGAATATGAATAGTATTTCATATAGCAAAAATAAGCATTAGAAGTTACTATACTATAAATTTCTGGAATAGAACAAAATACCTCAAAATTTGATGCCAAAGCAATGAGATTCTGCTGTATAGCACAGGGAAATTAATCACTTGTGATAGAACATGATGGAGGATAATGTGAAAAAAAGAATGTATATAAATTTTAACTGGGTCACTTTGCTATACAACAGAAATTGACAGAAAACTGTTAATCAACTATAAAATTTTTTTTCACATTTATGGCATACAATAATTATTTCTTATGACACTGATGTGTGTGGGTGGCTTGGCCAGGGCTAAGCGATGTAGGTTGGCTTCGCTCATGTCTGTAGCCTCCACTGAATGGCTTGGATAGTTGGCTATCAGTATTCATTGTCTTTCATCCTCCAAGAGGCTGGCAGCGTTTATTCACACAGTGGCAGAAGGACTTTCAGCAACTAGATCACAAGTACTTTTCTCAGTCTCTACACATATTTGCTACTATCCCATTGGCAAGTGCCACAGCCAAAACTGGAAATTTTTTGGGTTTTTTTGCATGTATTTCTTTTTGCATTTTTCCCCTATGGAAGCCCTATACACATAAATTCCATCTGCTTTGCTGCAGATGTATAACTTAAGAGAAACTGCATTCTGTGTAAGACATTCATCCAAATGTTCAAGCCCTTCCTAATTTCATAACTCAGAATAAATTCCTTCTTCCAGGGCCCCATGAATTAACTGAGTAGCAGAGTAACTGGACTAGGAATATGATGAGGAGTAGGACAGGAATCAAGAGAAGGAAGAAGAGGAAGGATAAGAGGAGGAAGAAGAGGAAGGATAAGAAGAGGAAGAGAGGAAGGACCGCAGCAGCTGCAAACCCCACTTTGGGAAAAGCTTGTTCTACCTACTCAGCATGACTAAGGATTTCTGAAGCTCCCTCCGCTAGTCCTCAGGCACTGTATGCCCATGCTATCCCTGTCATTGCTCCCACAGCAGCCAAGTGCAGCCCCCAGACCCAGATGAATCTCCCCTCAGCCTCTCTGATGTCTTCTAGTTTACTGCACCTACTTCTATTTCCAATTCCCAGGTTCCACTTTTTCAAACACCAGTAACGGGAATGACTCACAATTCATGTACACTCCAAGTGAAATTCTCACTGTTGCTAAGAGTGATACAGAATAACTCATATAATAGAGTTCTCCAAAGGGAAATGGGGAGGGATGTAAGCACTGGCTACTCTAAGAACAAACTGGAAAAACAGCTGGATGTGCTGAGAAAAGAGGGATAAAACTCTCTGGAAGCTTTCACGACATCTGGAAGCTTTCACGACACAGGTGAGATAAGTCACATCCATGTCTGACTTTGGCCAGTGATGCCTTTCTTTGTGTTTTCTCATCTTCAGAGAGATCATCAGTAATAGGAGATGATCATTAAAAGCATTTACCCCTGTCCCTGGAAATAGTAAGGAAGCCAACAAACTCTAGTAACTACTATATTTGACTCAGAATTGCATATTGTTTCACAATGAATGCTCTTCTAATTAAAATGTATCTTTCAATCAGTGTCGCAAGAAACTTGATTGTCATCAGAACAAAGGGTGAGCCTCCATCAAATGTTTTCCCAGGCTATGAGAAATCTCTCTCCTCTTTCCTCCTCCTTTCTCTCCCCTGGCATGGTCTTCTAAGTACATCCATTTTAGGAAAATGAAAGCCACAAAGAAAATTGTGTGTGTGTGTGTTTGTGTATCTTTCTGGCCACAACCTCAACCTCCCCTGAGGCAAAGGAAAACAGATCTGCCTCCCTTCCCACAGGGTACAGGGGCAATTTCTGAGCCAACCAAAGCCAAAACGATTCCTCAAATTGTATTACCACCCAGCACATGCCGAGGAATTTGGGCGTCATCCCATATGTGACCAGGGATCACTGAAATGCTTTCAGGGCAGTAAAACAAGAAGATTTGTTTTAGAAAATTAGTACTTGCAGCAAAGCACTAGTTTGGGACAGAATCTAGAGCAGTGGTTCTCTGGGGAGGATCCCCAAAACCACAGCCTCAACATCACCAGGGAACTTATTTAGAAATTCAGTTCTGAACCCCCACCCTAGACCTACTGAGTCAGAAGCTCGGAGGGTGAAACCAGTACTGCTATTTAACAAGCATTCCAGGCAATTCTGATGTGCTTAAGGTAAATAACCAAGAATGCAGAGGCAGAAAGGCCAGATGGGAGTCTCTACGCAGTTCTCTGATTAAGACACCTTATCATCTCTGTTCCTAAAAGCCCATTAAAGTGACACTAAAAGAATATTTTAAAATATGTATAGACTGATCAGAGCAAGGAAGATGGGTGAAGAAAACACAAGTGAGAGACATGCTAACAGTTTGGAACATGAAAGGAGATGGAACACTGATGGAGAATCTGAAACACCAATGTATGCAGAAGCAGGCAGCATAAAGAATTGAGAGTCAATTCCTAGAGGAGTGCAGGAATTGGAGGCAGGATGACCAAGACACTTATGGAGAGGATGGTATCTTCTAACATTTTCTCGGAGTACGGACTTTGGAAAAGGAGAGTGATAGCAAAAAGTAAGTTTTAGAAAGCTTTGCTCAGCATACTTCTATGCCAAGTCCCCTGTCCTCACTTTTGCAGGACAACTTCTCATCCTAAATAAAGCTATTAAAATGGGGACCATGAGAGGCAAAGACGTGCAAATATAAAGTCTTTCTAGGAATGTTTTTTTCAAAAGACAGCTATAAAATAATTTAGTTTTATGTAATTATTTCTTTGATTACAAGACTGAATAATGTTCATTTGAATTCACTTCTGCTAAGAGGATAAATTGGGTGGGTTTCCAATTATATTCAGCCCAATTGCATTTGAGTACTTAAGATCAGCAGGGTAGGGGACCTGCAATATAGCTTAGGAAGTCTTCAATCCTATTTCAACTTATGGATACACGTGCAATCATAGGACAGATCAAGGCCTTATATGATCTCTTTGCCAAAGGTAGGTCCGAATTTTTTATAACTTGAAACTTACAGTATTTGTAAGGCTCTCTTTCAACAAAAAAGAATACAAAATGATGAGCAACCCCCCACCCCAGACCACTCTGTACCACTTGAATAAAAACACTTAAGGATATGCAAGAGCTAAAATAATTCATCTCCTATTCACTGCTGTTCAGAAATCTACTGGAAGTTATGTTCCAACAAAACAAGAAATTTAAACCAAGATGGAGAGAGATGAAGGATCTGAGAAACAGGTTGACCCAAGAAGATACAAATTCATATTCAACAGGACAGCTAATATTAAAAAGCATGCTGGAGCTCCCATCGTGGTGCAGCAGCAACGAATCCAACTAGGAACCCTGAGTTTGCAGGTTCAATCTCTGTCCTTGCTCCTTGGGTTAAGGATCGACATTCTGGTGAGCTTTGGTGTAGGTCACAGACGTGGCTCGGATCTGGCATTGCTGTGGCATAGGGGGGCAGCTGTAGCTCTGATTAGACCCCTAGCCTGGGAACCTCCATGTGCTGCGGGGGCTGCCCTAAACACACACACACACACACACGTGATGATGATGAAGAAAAATCAGAACTTTCTTACCCTGCCGGTGGGAATGTAAAGTGACGCATCCACTACGGAAAAGAGTCTGGTAACTCCTCAAAGGTTAAAAAATGAGAACTGAAATACACCCAAGAAAATTGAAACATACGTCCACACAAAAACATGTACGATAGTATTCACACCAACATTATCCACAATAGCCAAAATTTGGTAACAACCCAAATGGCCATCAACTGATTAATGGATAAATGAAATGTGATGGTATTATTTCTACAATGTAATATTACCCAGCCATAGAAAGGATGAAATACAGATACAATTTTAGATAAGCCTCGATAACGTGGTTAAGTGAAAGAAGACAGTAATAAAAGACCACGTATTGTGTAAATCCATTTGCAATGTCCAGACAGGCAAGTCTAAAGAGATAGAAGATTGTAGTTCCTTATGGCTAGGGGTGGCAGGAAACGGGGAGGGAAGACAGGAACTGACAGCTAAAGAGCACAGTGTTTCTTTTGGAGATGATAGAAATGTTTTCAAATTGGCTGTAGTCACCTATCTGTGAATATGCTAAAAATTATTGAATTAAACACTTTAAATGGGTGAGTTGTATGGTATATGAACTGTATCTCAATAAAGCTATTTTTTAAAAGAAATCAAGAAAACAGAATGAACAGATGACTGAAACAAACTTTGAGTAAAACTTTAGTGACACATACCCATAAAGCTAAGTCAACAAATGAAACAGGACAATTGCTATCTCAAGGAAAACAAAAATGTGACACCCAAAAGGCCATCAAATTGTCAAACAATGTATGTCTCAGCAAAGAATATTAGTAACAGGGAGTTTCCACTGTGGCTCAGCAGTTAAGAACACAACACAGTGTCCATGAGGATGCAGGTTCAATCCCCGTCTGCACTCAGTGGGTTAAGGATCCAGCACTGCCACAAGCTGCAGAATAGGTCACAGATGTGGCTCAGATTCCACGTTGCTGTGGCTGTGGCGCAGACCAGCAGCTGCAGCTCTGGTTCGACCCTTAGCCCGGGAAATCCCAAATTCCATGGGTGCGACTGTAAAGAAAAAAAAAGATTATTTATATTGTCAAAATATTATAAATTTAAAATTTAAACAAAAAAGATGGCATAACTATATTTGGAGAATAAAAAAAAGGGAAGGTGAGTAGTATCAAGAAGGCTAAAAATTCCTTATCTTTCTACCAAACGTCAAGCATAATGTCTAGAGAGGGGGTGGGGCAAACAGTAGCAAAGTATATAGATCATTTAGAAGAAAAATCGAACAGCTAAAAGAATTGGAAGCAGATGCTTTTAAGAGATGGAACTGAGGAATGGACAGCTACATACAGCTGAACAAATTTATAATCCTAAATCAATAGAGCTATCCAGACCCTTAAAATTCTATTCATTATGTGTTGGAATCCTACTGGAAGTCGTACTGGTTGGCTATGGTAGCATCTTAAGACAAAAATTAAAATATAATGGTAAGATATCCAGTGATAATCACATATCAAGTATCAGGAATAAATTACCAACGTATTGTCCCTATCCCCCCAGGATTTACTTTTCCAAACTCTTTGCTTTATAATGGCTACTCTGAGATGTTTTGTCTAAAAACAGAGGACCACCAAAATTAAGCCATCTTCCAGAAGTAACCTGCACACACCAGCTACCTCTGAGGACAAGAGAGAATTGTAGATATGTCTGAAATTCAGACTAAGATTTAGCCACCACTAAATTTCACTGCTTATCAGAGCATGAATCTTTTGAGGCCATCCAAATAAGAATAAATTCAAGAACTTGACAGCTGCCTAAATCTCAGATTAAATATCTTTCACTGCAACACGCAGGAGAAATTTCTCATCGCAAGCAATGTTTTTCTGTGCATAGCCATGTATTTTCATAATACTGTAATACATCTAGGCTGATAGGGTATTTAAGATACTTCTACAAGGTGGAAAAATTAAACTCACATCTCAAAGGTCTTTCTTTTCCCCAGGCTGACAAAAGGGTAACACAGTGTTTTGTGTGTGAGTGTGTGAGTGTGTGAGTGTGTGTGTGTGTGTGTGTGTGTGTGTGTGTGTGTGTGTGTGTTGTTTTTTCCCCTCTTCCTGGCTTTGAAACAGCGTATCGATTTGGGTTCTCCTAGAGCTAAGAGCTCACTCCCCACATCATCTAGGTTTTAACAATTAAAGATGGCGAAGCAAATCAAACTATGTTTCATGAAAGTGAATGCAAGCCAGAAATGGTACAGAAGAAAGCAGTAACTACTAGCAGTTAGTCCTTTTCCCCGTTTTGTGGGTAGAGAAAAACAAACGACAAAAAAAAAAAAAAACAATCCCCACATTCAGATGAGTTTTGGTAAGTTTACCCATCGAGGACTGAGCCAAATAAATGAATCTCTCCTGGTTAGCTTGAGTTAGTTACAGTTTGGAAATCATAAGACAAATTAGTTACTTTCATCTTAGGCAATGAAATGATCATTTGGGCATTAAATTGAAAAAAATGGTTTGAGGCGGCTGCACTCATTCTAAATAGTTTCAAATCCCAATTAGCCTCAACTAACAGTTCAAAACCAAATTTATGACAGGAGTTTCAGAGATGCGAATGAGCACTGGGGAAAATTCTAGTGAAAAGCAGATTTTTCTGGCATAGGTTTGCAGTCGGAGAAGCCTTCTTTCAGATCACAGATGCTCTAGCTTTAGCAAGTATCAGAATCGCCTTGGGCTTGTTAAGACTCAAGGGATTGGGTCCTGTCCTCAGTTTCATGTTTGGTAGGTGTAAGGTGGGGCTAGAGAATCACATTTCTAGCAGGTATCCCAGGTGATACTGAAAAACAGGTATCCCAGCCGATCTGAAAAACAGCACTTTGAACAACAGATATGTACCCTATCCTGGGTAGATAACTGATTTAGTAAAATCATTTTCAGAGCAAATCATAGGAATGATTTACTTTAATATCAAGACAATTCCCATTATCAAACTCATTAGCATAAGAAACAGACAGAATAGTCAATATTCGTGTCAAGTTGGACAGTTTAAAATCCTTTTCGAGTGCCATTTCTGTGAATTATTTTAAGAAATTGAGATGACATTTAGTGAGAATAAGTCTCTGCAAATGCAGGAGTTCCCATCGTGGCTCAGTGGTCAACGAACCCTACTAGTATGTATGAGGACGTGGGTTCAATCCCTGGCCCCACGTGGTGGGTTGCAGATCCGCCATTGCCATGAGTTGTGATGTAGGTCACAGATGTGGCTCGGATACCGTGTTGCTTTGGCTGTAGTGTAGGCTGGCAGCTACAGCTCCGATTCAGCCCCTAGCCCTGGGAACCTCCATATGCCGCAACTGCAGCCCTAAAAAGACAAAAGATGGAAAAAAAAAGTCTCTGCAAATGAATATTGTCAAATATCAGAGATGAAAATTGGAAAACAGCATTACTTAGCAATTAATATATAATTATAAAATGTGTATTATAATGAAAACAATGAATTCAGATTATATTTGAGACTAGGAATATAGCTGCTGGTACTCATGGCTGGCTGAATGATTTTGTTTCCTTCCGTAATGAAAAAATGTTGTGATTCTTCAAATATGGTTCTTGTGGAATAACCACTGTTACTCTTGAAGCTAGCCAACTGTGAGATTTACATCCTGAGTTAGTATTCAAATCAGATCTTTACTGGAGTAAATTAACTCTCTCCAACCACTACGTCTGTCCTTAATAAACTGCCTCTATGCAAATTTTAGTGACTATTTACACCAAGCTAAGTCCAGCGGTTGTTTGTACTTCAGCAATGAAATAACTAAACAGCAGAAATACGTGAAAAACCCCATCAATTCGTCAGGCAGATTTCACTAAAAAAACTATTTTACTTTATTAATAGCGTCTTCCAAATCATGTCTGTTTTCACTTCGAAGTAACATTAATTTGATTAAAACGCAGATGAAGAGCAGAACCCATTTATAAGTAGAAGTAACTATATATTCTTCACATTGAGAGTTCAACCCATGTAAACTTAAAACATGTTTATAACCTCTTTCTCAGTTTTTATTTGTCTCAGGTGTTCCCCAAAGTCCTAATCTGACTTTTCTAGCCCATTTGATGACCTCCATTTATTTTTTTTATTTTTTATTTTTTTGTCTTTTTGCCTTTTTCTAGGGCCGCACCCGCGGCACATGGAGGTTTCCAGCCTAGGGGGTCTAATCGGAGCTGTAGCCGCTGGTCTACACCACAGCCACAGCAATGCGGGATCCGAGCCATGTCTGCAACCTACACCACAGCTGACGGCAACGCTGGATCCTTAACCCACTGAGCAAGGCCAGGGATTGAACCCACAACCTCATGGTTCCTAGTCAGGTTGGTTAACCACTGTGCCATGACAGGAACTCCTACACTACAAATTTTAAGACTGATACTGATTTTCAAAATGTTAAAATATGATCTTAGAGTCAACAGAACAGTATAAAAATGTGTCCTAGCCTTGGTAATACATGGAACCATTTTGTTATGTGTTACCATGCTTCTTTTATAGTGGCTAATGTAGTCATTTTTTTATGCTTATATGAGCCTATATGAAACCAGAGGAGGACACTCCAACCAATCTGTAGATCTTTTTGGAGAACATCTTCAAACTTTTTACTCCGAAAAAAATGTTTAAGTTGTAAGACCAGGTTAAGGAACTTTTGTAACATTTTTTTCTTAACTATGTAAGAGTAAGTTGTAGACATCATGACCCTTTAGCACTTAAATACTTTGGAGTGTATTTCACAAGAACAGAGATGTTATCCAAGTCAGAAATTTAATACTAACATCATCATCTACTAAGTAGTCCATGTTCCTTTTTCTCCAATTATCTAAATACTCTCCTGTATTGCATTCAGCATGCGATACAATCCAGCCTCACACATTCGATTCTGTTGCCACGGCTCTTTAGTCTCTTTCAATCTGTAAATTCATCTTTATCTTGATACAGGCTATTTTTAAAGTAACAGTAATTAGTTTGCAAAATGTCTCTCAGTTTGAGCTTGATGATGCTTCCTCAAGATTTAGAGTTAGGTTATATTGAGCACACTTGGGGCAGGAATACCACTGAACTGATAACCACAGATTAGGAGGCACACACGATCATTTAGTCCCATTGTTGGTAATGTTAACTTTGATGACTTGGTTAAAGTGGTATCTGCCAAGTTTCTTCACTCTGAAGTTATTCTTCCTCCCCTTATCATTTGTAAGAAGAGAGTTTGAAACCTTGTAAATATCCTGTTTCTCATCCAATTGTATCCCATATTAACATTGATAATTCTTGACTGAATTGTTACTCAGATGAATTTACATCATTCTCAAAAAAGATTTCAGCAGACACTATTTCATCTTACGGATGACTTATTTTCCCTATCATTTCTATTGAGCTTCCTTTGTACTATGTTGCTGTTTTCTAGTCTTCAAAATGTTGCTTTAAGAAATAAAAAGAGAGTTCCCATTGTGGCGCAGCAGAAACAAATCTGAGTGGTATCTATGAGGATGTGATCCCTGGCCTCGCTTAGTGGGTTGGGGATCCAGCGGCATTGTCGCAAGCTGTGGTATACAGGCCGCAGGCACAGCTCCGATCCCGTGTTGCTACGGCTGTGGCGTAGGCCGGCAGCTACACCCCTGATTTGACCTCTAGCCTGCGAACTTCCGTATGCTGCAGGTGCAGCCCTAAAAAAAAGCCAAAGAAAGGAGGGAAGCAAGGACGGAAAGAAGGAAGGACGGAGGGAATGAAGGAAGGGGGACAGAGGAGGACTGTAACTCTGTTTCGCCAGCTTTACTGACAGAACATGGCTCTTATTTAGGAAAAGCCAGGAAAGAGTTTGGTGGTGGAATCCTAGCCCTCTACCTCATTTTATCTTCACTTGAGCATAGAGGTCATTACAGCATAAACAAATCTGGAGCAAATGAGAACAGAAACAATTCCATTTAGGAAATAGTGATCATTTTTAAGAGATATAATTTTGAAATAGCATATGATCAATTGTTTTTTGTCTTTAATACTCACCAAGGGGGAAAAAAACAAACAAAACCAGACCAAATGTGAAATGTCAGAATAGTGTACCAAAGAGAGTTTATTTTTTTTTCTTTTTTTTTTTTTTCTTTTTGCATTATAGCTGGTTTACAGATTTCTGTCAGATTTTCCAACTGCACCATGTGGTGACCCGATTACATGTACATATATGGATTTGTCACATGTAATTAGATATAGTTCCCCGTGCATTACAGTTGGAGCTCCTTGCTATTCCATCATTAAAGCAGTAGTTATCCCCACTCCCTCCCACCCCT
>PVHT020000012.1:1342535-1372175 GCA_004024745.2 Catagonus wagneri | reverse complement strand
GGGTTTCTTGCAGTTTTTGGAGGTTTAAATTGATCAGCATTCAGATGATGATTTGTCCAACTTGTTTTATATTTAGATGCGTTTTTTGATGTATTTGTGGGAGAGGGTGAGCGCGACCTCTTACTCCTCCGCCATCTTGCCGCCTCTCTCCAAAGAGAGTTTAAAGCTCTTCTCCTGAGCAGTTTTTTATAATATCCCTATATAGCGATGGGACAGAAAGTTAGGTTTTTGGCCTGTGGTAAGGATAAAGTTATTACAATAAACTATATATATATATATATATATATATATATATATATATATATACACACACACACATATATATACATATATACATATACATATATGTAATACCATTGTATTTTTCAAAAATGGTTGTGTGTCAGCAATTTCATAAACCTGCTGGCTTCCTAACATTCCAAGTGCCCAAGCCAAATGATCCCTGGCCAAGGAAGATGTTAAAGAGTAAAGCGATCTATGCAGTATTATGAGGAAGGTGGACAAAATTGTCCTAATGCCTCTTCTAATCATGAGTCCAGGTTTTTGTGAGTGGTTTATTCAACCCACTTTCAGGCTCAGTCCAAAGAGGGACTTCTCTCTGCTTCTTTAACATGATGGAGTTACTTGTTTTACATAGTTTTCCAACTGTTGATTCACTTATTCCTCTAACTATTGGGTATTGGATGGCAGGTTATTTGGGTATGAAGGGGAAAGATGACCCCTGAAACCTGGAGAATTTGTACCTACAGAGGTCAAACAGAAAACTTTATAATTGGCTATAGGATGGAAATCATTGTTTTGCCTATATATTGATTCAGACAAATTGATGTGTCAGTGTCTTTAATGATTGAATTTGAGCAAATAACTGCATTTGTAATTTTTCTATCATCAAGTTATTATTGTAACCCTGATCTTTGCCTTTCTAAAATATATGTTACAGGGCTCACCAACTGACTGCTGTGAAGAAGCTGAATTTCTTAAATAAAAAATATTACTTAAAAATAAACTGCACTGATATGTTATGTCCATGTTGAGACTACTCACTTCCCATTTATAAAGGTAGATCTCTAAATATGCTGTAGTTAGTAAATTCAAAAACCGTATAATAAATGATTGATTTTTTAATTTAAATCGTGCTATTGGGACTAATTTTCCCAATTTGAAGGTTATTCCTAAATAACCAAATCCTCATTTATACTGCTAACTAGCTCTTTAGTACATTTGCAAATAGAACGTGTTACATTCCTATCATCTAACAACTTTCCCATTAGCTACAGTAAATACTCTGCACTTTCGTTACCCATCAGTTCCCCATAGAGTTATGGGTTAGAAGTTTAATCATTTCATTTGCATATCCAGCTGAGGTAAATTAGAAAAAGTCGCCACACTCATTACACTTTATTGCATTACAAACACAGATGTCTGTTTTGCTAGACCCGCTTAACCTGGACCTAAGGAAAGAGATTAGAGTAATACAGTGAGAAAATACACACTGTTCACTTGGCTTCTTACCTCTGAATTACACTGAACTTCCTAGAAAATAAGAGAAACTTAGTGTTTTCATTAAGAAGGTAAACTTGAAAAACTAATAATCAGATATTGCTTTCCTTAGTTATGAATTATCTTTTAAAAATCTTTAGCTATTGTTTACCTGTAGGTAAAAAATCTATCAACAGTAACTTCACTACATTGAGAAAAGTACTTCCTTCCCTCAAAGAAATAATAACACCCAGCCACCACCTAACTTAGTATCAAGTTAGATGCATATTGCAAAATTACAAAGGCCAAGGCACAGGCAACCAAGGACTCTCTGAACAGTGTGGCTTATGCTCACTGGTAGGATCATCAGCTCCATCACAGGTACTTTAGAGAACTGATGGGTAACAGAAGTGTGGAGTATTTACTGTAGCTAATGGGAAAGTTCTTAGATGTTAGATGATAGGAATGTACCCCTCCTGATGCCGCTAGAACATTCTTTGTGCTTTTACAGTCATAATCACATGATGCCCAGAGAAAGACCATTTGTTTATGATTATGGGGTCAATCTTTGATAAGAGAACATTATCCCAGTTGTCATATCCTATACACAGTGGGGGCCAGCTATTTGTATACCTAACATGTTAATAGCTGTAATCAAAAATTCCACGCAAAATTAACTTCAAGATCTATCTTTAAACTTTAAGTCAAAATCCACACACAAAAAACTGTATGTCTAAGATGCTTAAGGTAGCTTCAAGGCAGACTCTGCAACCAAACAAATGCACCATTTTCAAGTGCAACTATGAAGGACACGGAAAATATTTAACTTCACACCAAGTTAAAATCATCTAAGTACATAAGGTGACATATCTCCAGAGAGATGTTTACTTCAAGATAAACACATGGAAAAGAGGGAGGGAAAAAAAAACACAGGAAGGAGTTAAGTATTCTAGAAAGTATTTAAATGTAAAATAACATTTAAATATTAATATATGAAAATTTATGTATCAATGACCAAGAGAAGATCTCAGTAGAATATCAATTGTATTTTATTTTTACAGCTAAGGCATGTTTGTGAAGCTAATATAAGTTTCAGCTTTAGGGCCTCTCACTTGTACAGCTGCTTACAAAGCTCTGGAGAGGGCTTAGCAGTAAGTTTTTATAAAATTTTCAAAGCCAAGATATTTTTTAACCATCATTAGTTAAGACACTGTCTTTTTCCACTCCGACTTTCCTGTCACACCTCCCCTTGTGTCAGGTGGCATTAGAGTGACTGCAGGCATTTCTGATATTTGATAAAGGAGTTGGGAATACACTGATTTATGGGCTGCAGTGATGTGTTTTACTGTCCCTTCCATGTATAGTTAAAATACTGCTCATCTTCCCAGAGGAATAGCTTCTAGGGATATCCTTACTTCCCACTGTGCCCCCTCGCCCAGCTCTATGACATCAAGGATCAGGGTCAGGAGATGTATCAAAATATGACGAGGTTTGAAAAGTATCACACCAGAAGCTAGTCTGTAAAAAAACTCTTCCAATCATCCGATGTATAAAATTGCAAGCAAAGGATTCAGTTCTCAACAATGCATAATCAAAATAAAAGCTCTCTCTTGTCGGAAATTATATAGTGTGTACAATTTGAGACATCTATTTTTAAGAGGAAAGCTTGAAAATATCATTTTAACCATAATTTAGAAAGATGTCTAAGTTTTTAATAAGTAGGGAAGAAATTACAGACTCCTGATTTGGATATATATCAAGGCTTCTTTATCATTCTTTTGGCTTCTTTATCAAAGAGCTGAAAATTCAGATAAAAAAATAATGGAAAATGTAACAAAAAAAAGGTAAAGATGAGAGTTGAAATCAATAGAAATTACTCTGACACCAAGGAAAGAACTGTATCAAAAACGTTTAAATCACACCAAAAGCAGTCATTCATTACAGGAAGAAATGAAGGTTGACTAGTCATAATGAATACAATCTTAGATTGTTTGATCACTACATTCATAAAGAGGAGGAACTCATAGGAACACATTGGGTAAAGATTAAATGTCTTCCTGACTTCAGAGGAAGTTCTGATATTGTTGAAAATAACATAAAACTTACAATGTACAAGGACATCGACATCATCGAATGTGGTCAATTCAAAGACCAAGAATGTTCACTGAGAAATGCCTTCAAATTTCTAAACCCCTGCAGAAAACAAACCTGGGAAGTTTTCCCAAACTTGAGTGATAAACATTCTTAAAATTTTACATAGCATTACCAGTAAAGAGTAAGGACACTAAGACCAACTTTTCAAAGCATTGACATTTTTTTTTAATATTACTTTTTTTTGCCTTTTTTTGAGGACCACACTCACAGCATATGGAGGTTCCCAGGCTAGGGGTCTAATCGGAGCTGTAGCCACCAGCCCATGCCAGAGCTACAGCAACACGGGATCCGAGCCAGGTCTACAACCTACACCACAGCTCACGCAACACCAGATCTTTAACCCACTGAGCAAGGCCAGGGATTGAACCCACAACCTCATGGTTCCTAGTCAGATTCGTCAACCACTGAGCCACGACGGAAACTGTAAAAATTACACCTTTTAAAAATGACTGAATTATCTTTGTCATCTCAAAAGAAAGCAAACTTTAAAACTATCAAATACACATATCACGTTAAACACCTTAAACTTCACAATATTATACATCAATATCTTAGTAAAAATGGGGAAAAATCATCATCAAAACTAAGCAGCCAAAAACTAAGAAAAAAAGTAATTTATGTTGGGTCATTAATTAATACAAATGATACATTATTTTCCTGTATCACGTGAATTTTGTACTATTCGTTTGCTTCTTAAGCTTTGCAATTTTGCCTTTTCTCAATCAAATACTATTTTCATACTCAGTTTTTATATCCATCATTTTGTGTTTTCTTAAAGAGGGCTTTAAAACTGTATGGTTTTAGGCCCTACAAATCCTGGATCTGCCTTTGTCTCAAAGCTCCAGAGTCTACTTCATGTATGCTCAATGCTCAAAAGGCTGCAACAACACATTCACAATGAAGCAAGGTTTGCCCTAGCACACTGTTCAGAATTCTGCCGGGACAAAAAGTAAATATCAAAGTGAAACTTCCTCACAAAAACAAGACTGACCTTGCATGTCAGTGTATACATCCCTCACAAGAGAAACAACAGCAACCCTAGTCTTTGCCTAGAAACAAAGAGTCACTGCTGGTCCCTCAACTGTTACAATGCTGATCCTCAGCTAAGTATCCCAGAACATCATGTCCGAAGGACCGTGCACAAACCATCTTGTTCAGGTTATGTTTCCCTTTCTGAAGCACAACATTTTTCTTTATTAAAGAATTTCTAACGCAAAAAAAAAAAAAAAAAGGTAGAGGAGAGTCAACAAATCAAGCTTCATTTTCCTAACTCTGGAATTTTGTTTAGGTCAGTGAAAAAGCGGAATTATCCCAAGTCTAGCCTTCAGTTTTTCCAAAAACATTATTAGGTAGGTAATTGGTTTTCAGTCCTATACAATTTCTTTGATTCTCATTCATACTTTCTATGTTACCCCTTCTTCCTTTTGTCTTCCCAAACTTCCATCTCAGTTTCCTATACGAGGAGTCTTAAGAGAATACCAACAGGCACTAATGACAAACGCATTCTGAATTCTTTTGTAAACATAAAATCTTTGGGGGATTATCAAAGAAAGTCTTAGAATATAAACTTTACTTTCAGCCAGCTGGTTATCATTTTGCCTGCCTTGAAACCCTTTAATTCCCAGCAATGAGCCAGTCTTTATCCTCAGAGCAGCAAAAGACTCTCAAACGTGAAACAGTGAACACTTGAGTCCCTTGTTGATTTATTTCTGCAAAAGATTTGGTAAGTTTTTCCAGCAGCAAATCTTAAAATGACACTACTGAAAAGGGCTCAAAGAGGTCATCTCCTGTACCAGACTGTCAAAAAGTACTGCACTTAAAATAATCAAAACAGATAGTCATTGCTCCAGTTCTTAAAATTTTTATGGGACCAGAGTTTCTCGAAAAAACAACTCTGCATTTGTTTCAGAAGCACTGTTGTTGAATGAAAATCTATAAAGCTGGCAAGCTGATCAATACTCCCTCAATCGAGAGAACGCTGTAAAGACAGCACATCAGAAGAAACAACTGGCTCAAAGAATTAAGATAACAGGCGTAACTCCCAATGGGAAGATTTCAGCCCCGTGAAACATTAATTAAGCATCAGAAATCACAGTAGTTTATATTGAAAAGGAGCCTTTCTTCAACCCTTTAATTAATATCCTTATTAATTATCCATCCAATGGAACACTAACCTATACAGATCAAGCTTTGGTGTACTAAAAGGAAACCCCCTGAACACTAGCCAGATAGATTGTAAAGTTTTTTTATTATTTAAAAATAAGGGTTCAGAATAATATATATCACATAGAGTGTACAGTGAATGATTGGTCCTTCATCTTCACCCTTACTTACACCCACACCCTTGCGTGGCCTCTCAATGGGCTCGGGTGAAGGGCCCATGAACAGAAATACCAGAGAAGTGTCTCTGGAATGCTGTTCTACAATTCCCACCTGGCTGCTTTCAGTGTTTCTGTGCCCTAGTGGGCACAGTTCTGTTATTGTGTCACTACATTCACCCATATTCCACAACCATGAATGCCTGGAAGATGGACACAAGATTCACTTCAATTTCTTTATTTTGTCCAATTCATCATCCCACGTAGACAGAACACAAGGTAACAAATGCCCAAAGAATTACAGTTGCCGTGATTGTTTTTACAAGCTGCAGTCCACAAAGACCTAGTGATTCCACTTTGAAGATAACTGAATAACTTTGTGGCATTGCCAACTTTAAAAGCTTTAACATATTTTAGAGATTATCCTTTTACAGACAAGACTAGGGCTACGAGATTTCCCTAAAATCTCCAAAGGTACTCAATAGAAAAATCCAAGGAAAAAATGTACTGAATGCTGTGAAACACTCCTAAATTCTTAGATTCAAATCAGATTCTGGGATGGGGTGGACAGCAACACCTTTAAAATGACAAGTCAGTGTAAACCCAAAGGATTGCCGAGAGGACAACGAAGAAGGAAAAAATGAGGATGAGAAGGCTTTGGCAAAAAAATGAAAAAAAGAAAATTTCACCACAAAGCACATTAGTTTAAAAAAAAAATTTCAGTGGCTATCACCACACTGAAGCTCATCTCAACACAAGATTTTGAGAAGGTACCTTTTGTGCCTTCACAACTCTAACACAACTGCGCCTATTTTAATACACTTATCTAATGGCTTTCATCCAGTATTACCCAGAGTTCTCCAGAAAAAAGAACCAGCAACCAATAGGGTATGCGTGTGAGAGGATGGATGGATGGACAGATTGTAGATGGATATATGGACAGATGGATAGATAGATAGATAAAGAGATTTTAAGAAATTCACTAATTATAGAGGCTGACAAATCCCAAGTCCACAGGCTAGCCAATGAAGTTCCTAGCTCATCTCAAGTCTAGAGGCAGAATTTCTTCTTCTGGGAGGAAGTCGGTTTTTTTCTCCACAAGCTATAACTGATTACATAAGGCCTATCCATATTATGGAGGATAATATGCTTTACTCAAAATCTAATTATTTAAATGTTAATCTCTTCTAAAAAATACCTTCAGAGAAACATCTAGAGTAATGTCTGACCAAGTATCTGTGCACCATGGCCTAGCAAAGTTAACACATAAAATTAACCATCACATATCCACTCATTCATGCAGAAAGCTTTTATTTGATGCTACAATGGGTCAAGCTCCATGCTAAGTGCTGCTGACAAAAATATTAGCTTTTACACTAACGTTTTTATTTACAACATGTAATGAGGGGAGCTACTTTGGTTTGGCATACTTTTTGCCTTACAACTTTTGCCTATTTCCTAAAACTTGATTATTGTCTTTATATAACTTTCCACAAGATTAATTTGCTTATGTGCTTAAGGAGCACATTAACTAACACTGCTCTTAAGATCTAAGAAAAAATACCATAGCATAATCATAAACACTACTCTAATTTTAAACAAATACATGAAATATATTTTCCTACCATTATGGCATAAGTCAAGGTTTTAAAATTAATTATTTTGAAAGTAACACCTTAAAGAAATTAACTTTTTTAATGGCCAACAGAGCTCTGAAAAGCACAAAATGGTATTGGCAAAAAGGGCAAGTAATAAAATAGGTTATTTTAAAGAGAGACAGTGACTTAAATTGTTACCTCAACCATGGGGTGTTCTTTTCATTACTTTTTTTTTTTCAGGTTAGGAGGTTATTAACCTGTATCCTGGAGTGAGCACCAATTACATCAAAGGGACAGATAAATGAAATGTCAATTAAAAATTAAACATTCTGACAACATTAGAGTCCTAACAGCATTTTTAATAAAAAATTAAAGACAAAAATGTTTTTTCCATTTTTATTTTCGATAGAGTGATGGAGGAAGTGGTTAGATATATAAACCAATGCCAGCAAAAACAGATTTTTTGTGAGTGTTTTCTCTCATTCCTTATTCTCCACAGAGCAGTATCATTTAAATGGACCCACTCCTTTAATCAGCTTTTAAAAATGACTTTCTTTGTGAAATTATTGCCTACTCTGTTTTAAAATAGAATTGGCATAGCTAAGAGTCATGCCTGGGTTTTCACAAACGTTTAACTACTAAGAGGCAACAGAAATACTTTGCACTGATTTTCACTATTGACATAATTTCAGATTCCCCAACTTTTCAACAACTTCACTATAAAGAATATTTTCCCTGGATAATCAGCCCTCTGGTCAATTAAAGTCCTGTAGATTCTGGATCTGCCATATAAAAGCTATGTGATCCTGGACAAGGACTTCAACTCTCCCTGCCTCTCAGTTCCCTTATGTGCAAAATGGAGCAATTATTAAGTTGTCATGAAGAATAAATGTTAAGATTCGTAAAGGATTCAGAACAGTGCCTAGTACATAATAAGCATTACCTAAGTGTCATTAAAAATTTTATTACAGAGACTAAGACCAAAACTAATTACCCACAATGGCAACTTGCATTATGGCTATCTTCCCTTTCTTTTTGGCTACCTTCCCTTTCTTGCTTCCCCAATGCCCTTCTGTGCCTCAAATTCAGCTTCCAAAAGAACCCAAAATAAAGCAAGCTCCTTGATATGACAATTCAAGGAAAGGGTATTTCACGTCAGAGATGTTAGCATAATTAGAACTCTTTGGGAAAACCATTAAACAGTTTCTGCTGTTGGTGAATCCTGACCTTTAACATCACTGAGGAAAGCATGAAATAGTAAATTGAAACCACTAACTATGTGCGGGAAATAAATTAGATCTCTTCCCTCAGATTGCACACCCCTGCACATGCCAAAAAATGTCATCTTAACATGGAAAGGACGTCTAAAGATGGAAAGCTCATCCTTGTTGCCCCCAAATCAGCTCCCCAGCTTCCGACTGACAATGGAAATGAGGGGATGGAATCAATAGAAATTATGAAAGTAGGAGCTCTAGGATTTGGCAACGTTGTTCACAGTGGACCCAAGTTAAATTCCAGAGGACTTTGTGACCTTAATCTTGGATAACAGTTCAACAACCTGTACAGCATCATCTCTCATGGTCTCACTGTCATACTCCAAAACCTTCTAGGGCTCTCTACTGTCTACCGAATTAAGTTAAAAATCCTTTAGCCAAATATTGTGATATTCAAGGCCCTAACGTAACTTTCAGCCTCGCTTTTAATATCCCCACAATGTTTCTCCTACCCCTCAATAATGCTGACCTGTGCATTGTTCTACACACACACGTCCCTTCTTACCTCCCTACCCAGAGAGTTTTCCCTTTCCCTTCCCAGGTCCCTCTCACAACCATGGTGTCCCTACACACAGCTAGGTGCTAGTATATGCTAGTGTTTAACCATCAGCTCTGGGTGGAAGGAGCCCTGAGTTGCAGTGTTTGCCAATTTCTGTGGGGTCAATACTTCCACAGTGGCTGATTTCAACCTCCTAAGGTAACATTAACCCACAGGCAAATTTCCCAAAAATGTAACAGTAGACAGCAGAAAGGCAATATAAGCTGATTATAGTATGCTCTCCCCTTCATTTCCCAGCACCCCTGCCCCCAGTAGATACGATCTGGGCCTCCCAGGAAGTCCCTCTCCCCTTAGAGTACCTCATACTTAACTTACTTTATTCTTATCATTATATACCTCTTCAGGAATGTGGTTTATCTCCCTACAAATTAAAAACTATGAGTTATTTCATTGGGATTGTTACCTTGTTAAAAGGAAGCCTTTGAAGAATTTGAGCAACGGGGCCTGGATGGTGTAGTTCTAAAGCATCAAATTCCTAGGGCCCAGAGTAAAATGGAGCAAGAAACCTAAGAATCAGAGAATGCTCAGGAAAAAAAAAATTTACCTGCTCAGAAATAGTAGTATGATAATTATAATTTACCAGGAAAGAACTGACTGCCTGTTCTCTTGAACTTTTTTTCTTTGTTCCTTTTCTTTGGCTTTCCTGCAGCATGTGGAATTCCCCTCGGGGTCACCAGATTTGTAATCCACGGTGCCTGGCCAGGGAACGAACAGAGACATCACCAGCAGACACTCCTCCCTTGAATGTTTGATTCTGCTTATCTATCCAATGTAGAAGTGAGTCATGTTAAAGATAAAAGATAATCCAGGACATTTGCTTTCTGCCTTTTATTTTGTCCTCAAGGCATGCCATCTGGGCCTCAACAGCCAAGGAAATGCCTTGTCTTAGAGAAAACGAATCCCATTCTCCTCCTCTCCACACCCCCTAAGGAAGTGTTGCTCACTAAGAACCTGAAATTATTGAGGGTAGGGATGATGTCTTCATTGCTTTTTTAATCCCCAGGCCAGCCTAATGTTTGGTATCCAGCAGGAATTCAGTAAAGGTATAACGAGTAAGCAGAAGAACGTTTTCATCCAAAAAAGGAAATGGATTCAGAATAATAGTAGAGTGGGCGTTTTTTATATGATAGCCTTTTCAATTGAGCCAAACTATCAGTTTTTACCTAGAGGAAAGATTGTAGTAGTGAGGACACTTGTTTGCCCCAAACCTAAACACTAGAAGACTTAAAAGTTCTCTATGTGCTTGTTATTCTGGTGTCAAGACTCAAATGACTTTTATTTTCTTCCAACCTGTCAATACTTACCTGCTACATTTACGTGCTGACATTGAGCACATTTCTTCAACTTAGCATTCATTTTTTGCCCAATACAAAATTAAAGTTTCATGAAATTTTTCAAAACTTTAGAACACAAGGTAACAACCTTAGAGAAATGACCTGTTTGCCAACATAAATGTCCATCGACAAATGAATGGATCAAGAAGATGTGGTATACATACACAATGGCATACTACTCAGCCGTAAAAAACAAAATGCCATTTGCAGCAACATGGATGAACTAGAGACTCATATACTAAGTGAAGTAAGTCAGAAAGAGAAAGACAAATACCATATGAAATCACTTATATCTGGAGTCTAATATACAACACAAATAAACATTTCCACATAAAAGAAACTCATGGACTTGTAGAACAGACTTGTGGTTGCCAAGGGGGAGAGGGAGGGAGTGGGATGGACTGGGAATCTGGGGTTAATAGATACAAACTATTGCCTTTGGAATGGATAAGCAATGAGATCCTAATGTATAGCACTGGGAACAATATCTACTCACTTGTGATGGAGCAGGATGGAGGATAACTAAGAAAAACTATACACACACACACACACATACATAGACTGTGTCACTTTGCCGTATAGTAGGAAATTAACAGAACACTGTAAACCAATAATGAATAAAAATCATTTAAAAAAAAAGTACCTGTTTCCAAATGCACCCCCAGCATATTTAAAAACCCACACAACCACCAATTTTCTATAAATTATACATCTTTCAATTAGAGAGAATTATTAGAAGGTTTTGAACACTGACAATATGGTATTAAACATGTTTTAAGATATTGCCCTAAGGAGACAATGAGTTCAAAGGGCTTAAAATACTCAAGGGTTTTCCATATTTCTCACAAAGTCTTCCTGTTATACAACCTAAAACATGTTGGTATTTAGTGGTGGGATTTAACTGCCAGTCATCGACACTTGCCTGTGACAGACAATATGATAGTTCACAAGTACTGCCATTTTTGCTGACAAATAAGTGCCTCATGTAACTACTTTTCACCATCTCCTCTGCTGTTACCCAAATTAAGCCCCCATCATCTCTTATCTAGACTGTAATAGCCTCCTAACAGAGCAAAGTCATCTTCCTCAAGTAGAAATCCAACCTGTCCCTCCCTTCCTTAAACTCCGACACCTTCTGCAGACTTAGGGAATCTTCACATCACTGATTTCTAACATTAGTTGCAAAGCTTAGGAGTCTCCAAGTTCACCCCTCCACATTTATGACACCAATTGCAAGTTTGAGAGTCATCACAACCTCAGGTTTGAAAATCTTCTAGCAAGACTCACAGAACTCACTGAAAGTTGTTATCCTCATGGTTATGGCTTATTATAGTCAAAGGATATAGATTGAAATCAGCCAAGTGAAGCTGTGTGTGGGAACCCCAGAAGAGCTCCATACACAAAGCATCCAGTTGTCCTTTCCAGGGGAGCCATGTGCAGCACTTTTCCAGCAAGGTCGTCTCAGAGTACTCACTGAGTATTGCCAACCAGAGAAGCTCACCCAAGACTTGACATCCAGAATTTTTACTGGGGCTCAGTCACCTAGACATTGTTGGCTGCCTACGTGGCTCATTTTTACTCTTCAGTTTCTCTGGAGGCTCAGCACAAAGCCACAGCACAAATCATACCACTAGACTATTCTCAGGTAAACAGAGATACTCTGATCAGGTAGAATATTACAAGAGGCTCCCCAGGGGCTAAGGGCAAAGGCCAGACCTCTCCAAGGTAGGGTTCATTGCTCCCAATACTTTTAGAACAAAACCTTATCACAGTCTACAAAACCAGATAGATCTGGCCCCTACCTGCTTTTCCTACATCTCCATTTCCCCCTTAGTTGCTCTGCTCCAGTCACATCAGCTTCCTTCTACGATTATTTTTTTTTTTTAATGACCACACCTGTAGCATACGGAAGTTATAGCATGTGGACGTTCCCAGGCCAGGGACTGAATCTGAGCCACAGCTGTGACCTATACTGGATCCTTCAACCTACTGTGTGGGCCAGGCATTGTTGGCACCCCTCCAGAGCAACCCGAACCACTGCAGTTGGATTCTTAACCTACTGGGCCACACCAGGAACTCCAGCCTTCTTTTAGTGTCTGGGACACACCCGGCTCCAACCAGGGCATTGTTCTTGCTGTTCCTTCTGCCTAAATGCTCTTTTCCAGATCTTCACACAGTTGCCTGCTATTTAATTAAATGCCACCTCCTTAGAGAGGCCTTCCCTAAACACCCTAATAAAAGCAGCTACAACCTGCCCAACACACAGATGCACACACACATATGCAAACACTACACACATGTATTACAAACATGCACCCCACACATGCATGCACAACAGATCTGTATGTGCACACACTACATGAACGTATCACACACACACACACTCCACCACATTACACTGTTTTTCTTTGTAGCACTTTCAAGGACCTAAATTACATTAACTTTGTTTATTGCCTCTCTGTTTACAGTAGAATGTTGTAAGCTCCACCTTGTTTACCAGTCTTTTCCCAGTATATAGATTGGTAGCTAAGAGCTAGTATCTGTTCAAAAATATATGTGGATTACATATGTACCTAATATTAGGCAGGTATGGACACATAGAATTATAACTTACCTGAGCTGATTTCAGATCAATTATATTCCTGCAGTGTTAAGAAGTCTCTTTCTGTTAACAAGAGACTAGACACTGTATGCCATCTATAATTAACCAAGGGAAATCATTAGCAGGAACATGAAATGTGATCAAATGAATTAGACTGATTTTCCTATGTGTATTATTAAATCAGTCTATTTCGTGGTCATATATTACAAGGGTGACTTAACTATGAGGTTATCAGTGGTAGAAAAGAAAATACGAGATGACAGGATGAACCCAGGAGAGCATAAGCAGAGTCTCCTTATCTTTTCTTCCATATAAGAAAAATCTGAGTTCCTAATTAACGTTATCTGATATAAAGTACAAGCTGATTATTCAGGAATTAAAAAGAAATGAGCTACCATACCACAAAAAGATAGTAGTATGCTTGTAAGTTTTGTCCCAAAGTAAAAGAAGCCAATCTGAAAAGGCTACTTATAGTATGATTCCAACTATATGACATTCTGTGAAATGCAAAATTATGGAGATGGTGACAAGAAGAGTGATTGCCGCCAGGGCTTGAGGGAAGCAGGTAAGGATGGGTAGTATGGGGATAGATGGAGCTCAGGACAGTGAAACTGTCCAACATGATATACTAATAGGGGATACACGTATTATATGTCTGTCAAAATCCATAAACATACAACATCAAGAGACTCTAATATCAACAAAGTTTTAGTTAATAATGGTTTAACAACATTGGCTCCTCAGTTACAATAAAAATACCACACTGTTAAAAACAAGATAACAGGGACAAAATAGAGTCACTTATACTAACCCCCATGTTACCAAACTGAAATTTAATTACAGTTTTGGCCTCTCCCATAAATGGAATCTTAAACCAGTCAGTCAGGAATCTCCAGGTCAGCACTTATTAAGTTACCTGCCTAGAAGACCACTGCCATCTCCTAAAGGAAAGTGACCTTGCCCAAGCCAATCCACTTTTTGCTAGTACTGGTATACCCTGGTTTTCCAAAGTTTGCTTTATGCCACTTTGCCTTCATCAAAGACCTACCTTAGTACCTGTTTTCACTCACCAAAAGACATCTGAAGATCTATGCTTTTACAAAAAAAAAAAAAGGGCGGGGGGGAGGGCTGGGGTGGTGGGTGGACGAAGCCAGAGAATAGCATTTGTTTTGCAGCCAGGCTTTACAGAGGCAGCTCACACCCAGAGAAGCCAAGACAGGCACCACCAAGCTCTTCCCCAGGAACTACACTCAGTAGCTCAGCATCAAATTGCCCTAACTTTCAACTGTGTCTGCAAGCATCTGTGCTTTATCTCAATTCATTTTGTGCCTCGGTTAGCAAATTGTGTCCTAAGGTAACTGCGCCTTCACTTTACAACATTTCGGCTAATAAAAAGTTTCATAGGAATGCTTTAATTTCAGACTGAGGGGGAAACCTGTCAAAGTTCCTGTCCCAGTCTCTTTTGCCTATAAAAAGCCTTTCATTTCGTACAGCTCCTCGGAGCTCCTTTCTCTTTGCTGGATGGGATGCCGGCCTGTTCCCCAAAAAAGCCAGTAAGATCTCTACCTTTTACTCTGTCAGACTCTGTTATGTAACAACATTAGTGCAAGACATTAAAGGGGAAGTGAAGAGGGAAACAGGAGCATATGGGAACTCTGTCGTTCCCCCTCAACTTTCTGTAAACCCAATCGCTCCAAAAAATAAACCCTGTTAATTTTGTTAAAAGTTAAAGCTGTACTTCTTTCCAGGGACATTTGCAAGGCCATTTCCTCAACTCTAAATGCATGAAGACACACAGAGTTTTATCCATTTTTCAGCTAATTACAACCTGTTTCTCATCGCACTTATAGGTTCTATGCAACAGAGGCTGAAAATGACTATTCTAAAGGCCTAAAATGTATTCCTGTTCAAGGATAGTGTCCATTGTCCAGCATCCTCTGTGCAAGGGTTGGAACACCCAGGGTAGGGCGCAGGGAGAGGGGGCCACACATCAGAGACGGGGGGATAAACAGAAAGCAAATCCTCAAGGTGCTAACAGGAATAGAGGGAACTCCTAGAGAAATTAAAAAGTAACACCCCCCCCCCCAGGAACCTAGGGAAATCACCTATACAGAGAAAGAAACAACTTGTTTGAAATTCATTCACACTGCCAGGGTCAATAGAAATATTTCAATGCACAGAACAGGCGACCTTAAACATGTGTTTGCTGAAGGCTGAAGCACTGGAGGTAGAAATAAGCAGGGGTTTCTGCAGTGGTCAAATGCTGCCTCTTATCACAGCAGAAGGGCCATTAAAACAGAGGCCCTGGGAATGTACTAAACCTAGATGGAGACCAATCAGATACCCCTGCGAAAGATGCTTAAAGATTTTTTTTCTTCTTCTTGTAGTCCATTAGGATCAGCTAAGATTTGAGGGAGTGATAGTTTGTCATTATCTTAACCTCCCAGTTGAAGTAAAACATGAGGGGATTCATGTGCCCCCTCCCCGCCCCCAGGATCATCATCTTCACTTTTTTCACTCATCATCAGCAAGCTGGGGACAGTTATGCAGGAAACAATGGTGGCAGCACCATGGCACTGTGGGTTTAATGCTATTTCTGTCTCTATAAAATCTTCAATAATTTGTTTACAACTTCCAGAATTCAACAATAGTGTGCAAATGCGATTCCACTTATGTTAATATGTGCTTCCTTCTTGCTTATCACATTCTGAATAAAAATTAGGCCAGTACTCTGTTTTGAAAATATATAAGATGTGAACTTGCTAAGAGGGGGGAAAAAGCTTCCAAATGCACTATCCTATCAACCGTACTTTTTTTTAATTTAATAACTTAAGTGAACTGTTAGTGAAATTACAACCTGCTTGTGACACAATAAATTTACAACAAAATTCATTCCATAAATTATTCAATTCCGTGACTGCAGTCAAAGAGAGAAATATCACCAGGAGCAGGTGATTAGCATGTGAAAGGAAAAACCCATCTCCCCACTGAAACAATCACTGTCAAAGCCTCCTACCGGAGTTTTGTAAAAATTACCATTAAGAACACACATTTAAGTCTTTGTAGATCCTATAAAAGGGCTAAGTATTTGATTTACATTAGATTCATTTGTTCTTTCTTCAACTGTCTCTTTCTCCCACAAACCGTAACTGCCTCAATAAATGCTTGCTCAATCAAGTGTGCATTAAAACAAAAGAATTTAACTTCATAAAAGTGATGAATCAGGGCCAGAAGTTAACTTTCCTTTCCTCTGCATATTTGACTTCCAGGTAAGCAAGCAGAAATTTACATTTGCTGTTACACAGGGGAATATCAGAGGTTGGTCATATTTATAGTTTATTTCCTAAAGCATCTGAAGCCAGAGTTGCAGGGCAAAGGCGTTTCAACCAAACTACATCAGTGAACATTTTCTGTGGGCAACCTATCTATGTAAATGGGACCATAAGCTTTCCACCCAGTCAGTGCATGAAAGATGTTGCCGTTGGATGAAGGCAAGAGCTCCAGGATCTAGCCGGCTTTCTGAAATCTAGGATACAAACCCCCAGCTGTTGGTATTTTTAGCCAACTGTTGGGGACATTGCTTGCCCTACATGGTATCTATTGTTCGACAGACCAAAAGGTAGGTGTTGTCACATTTTTCTTAAACCATCAAAACAAGAATGTAGCCGTCTTCTCACATTAATACATACATTCCTTTCATTTTAGCAGACGTCTTGGAACTTGCTTTTCTTAGGCATTGCTCTTTTTCTCCTAAATAGTGTGTGGCAGGCAGAATAATGTGCCTCCCCCCAACAAATATCCATATCCTATTTCCCAGAACTTGAGAATATATTGTATTACCTGGCAAAGGCAAATTAAAGCTGCAGATGAATTAAAGCTGCTTATCAGTTAACCTTAAAATAGGGAGATTATCCTGGATTATAATCCAGGGTTTTTAATCCCAGGAGTTTTTATAGGTAGAAGAAGGAAGCAGAAGAGTGAGTCCCAATGTGATATGATGTGAGAAAGAGTTAAATGACCACTGCTGGCTTTGAAGATGGAGGAAAGGGCCATGAACCAGGGAATGTGGGCAGATTTTGGAAGATGGAAAAGGCAAGAAAAATTCTTCCCCCAGGTCTCCAGGGGGAACACAGCCCCGCTGACATCTTCATCTCAGTCCAGTGATACCCAATTTAGACTTAACGACTTCCAGAACTGTAAGACACTCAATTTGGGTTATTTTAAACTTCTAAGTTTGGGGTAATTTATTATAGCATCAATAGGAAACTAATACAGAGTATGTAAATGCCACTCTCTATTCTGAAAAGCAAATAGTATGGGGAAAGGAAAAGATTTCTGCCAATTGTTACATTTGTTCATAAAGGAAATCACAGAAACAAAAACCTAAAGGTTAATTTTATATAGAACTCTCCTTAAAATTACATAGGAAGGAATAATTCAGGTGGCTATTTATGTTTTGACTGTTACAGCCTTTTTTCCACTTATCAGAAAGGTTCATTAGTATTTATGAATCTATCTCCCACCAGTAGTGCAATACTTCACCCCATAAAAAGCTATACTTTCCTTATTAGATAATGCCTATTTTTCATCAATTGCCTGATACTCCAGAACCATCAGCTCCTGCCTGGTATTTGGTTTGCTCTTTGATATACAGATGCCATCTAAAAAAGTGTCTTTACCTATAAAGGTAAATTCTTACCAGTATGTGTAAGGGAAGAAAAACTTTTCCTTGACCTCTTAAAATTCCTTGGCTGAAACTAAAAATTAAACCCACAAAGATAAATTAGGATAAAGACATACAAATTTATTTAACATTAAGTTTTAAATTACATCGGAGCCGTCTTATGGAAATGAAGACCTGAAGAAGTGGTTAAGCCTGAGTGCTTCGATACCAGATGTGATGCAAAGTGGAAGGTCACGGGAAAATGCGTAGGACAAAAAGGTACAGGCTAAAGGTGGTAACTAGGGAAAACTCAGCAAGGCCTGCTCATTTGCACTCGCCCCAGTACTCCTCCATCTTCAGAGATAAGGTATTTCACTGGATATAGGAAATGTGCCTCTCCTTTGAGGGTCTCATGACTTGTTTCTGGAAAGAAGGAGAAGGTTTGAAAGCCCTTCCTGTACCTTCTGTTTCTAGATTCCTTCAGCTTCAATTATTCAGTATGTCAAGGTATCGTTTGGGGGCTATCATGTCCTGAACCTCATCAGTAGTCCAGCATAGAAAAAAACGGACATAGAATCACGGAAGAGAAGAGAAAAAAGAAACCATACGTGACCTAGTTATACAAGATCCAAAAGGTGGAAGATCTCTCCAAGATCACATAATATGAACTAAAAGCAGCTTAGAATACTGGCATAGACCTCTTTGCATGATGTGCAGTGCTCCCTACATGGGCTGCTCAAATTCATTCCTTCATCCATCCCACAATTACCTATAGAGGGACTACCTGTATACAGAGTACTGCTTCAGACACTGATTACACAATGGAGCCAAGAGAGATGGCTGCATTGTTACTATGTGATAACTATAATTATGTAGCAATTTTCATAATAGAGTTAACTAGTCCAATAGGAGGAAACAGACAATACACAGTAAACAAGTGAACAAACAAAAAGTTTCGTTATGGGAGTTTACCTTGTGCCTCAGCGGAAATGAATCCGACTAGCATCCATGAGGATGCAGGTTCGATCCTGCCTTGCTCAGTGGGTTAAGGATTCAGCGTTGCCATGAGCTGTTGTGTAGGTTGCAGATGCAGCTCATATCCCTTGTTGCTGTGGCTGTGGTGTAGGCCGGTGGCTACAGCTCCAATTCTACACCTAGCCTGGGAACTTTCATGTGCTGCAGGTGCAGCCCTCAAGAGACTCAAAAAAAAAAAAAAAAAAGGTTTTGTTATAAAAATCTAACCAGCTGAAATGTGATAGAGGACTAGGGGCTATTTCCAATTGGCTGATCAGCCAAAAGGATTCTGAAAAAAATCTGAATGACAAGAAGGAGCAAAGCCTAATAGGGGTGAAAAAAAAAAATTGCAGGTAGAAGAAACAGCTATTGCCAAGCCTAGAGAGCAGGAACTAATTTGACATTTTGGAGCGATGTCCTGAAGGTCAGCTTGGCAGAAACCTGGTAATGAGGGTGACAGAAGTAGTAGATGGGCAGCAGAAAGATAGACAAGGGCCAGATCAATCTCTAGAACCTCCTTGTGTTACATGTGGCAATATTCATCTCCTATTTTTATTTGTATGGACTTCCATGCTGCAATGTGAAATGCTCATGGAGATATATTTGTTTAATACACAAAGCACCTAATTTCCAAGTAAATATGAACTCAAGCTTTTCCTTTTTCATGAAGAGTTGGTTTCAAAGAAGCCAAATCAACAACGACAACAAAAAGGAGTAGATTATTGGCACCCAGAGATGACACTGTGGAGGCTCACAAGGGCACTGTTAAGACAGCAATTAAATAAAGGAAGTCCTTTGTTCCCCAGCATAGGAAAGCCTATTAGTAGTTACTCAGCACACACCAAGTGCCAGGCACTCTAGTTAGTGCTTTACCTACATTGATCACTGTTAAGACCACTAAATAATTTCTGTAGCACTTGGACTTGAAGGGACTGGCTCAAACCTGCACACTTAGTTGAAGAATAAAAAACTGTATCAAAAATATGCATTGGTCTTCCTCCAAAGGTTTTACTTTCTCCATTTTACCATCTACCACTGACACTGACCAAAAACTCCCCTGAACAAATCACATCACCTCTACACAACATTCTCCATTCTTTCCTTATATGAAATGACAAGTAGGACCAGATGACCTCAAAAATCCCTTTGCGTTTTTTGCAGTTTTCTTTTTTTTTCCCCCTCTCACCCTTGATCTCGCCACCCCCCCCCAACCCCCGCAGTGTTTTTCTTGTTGTTGACTTCCAGTCATATAGCGTTGTGGTCGGAAAAGATGCTTTAAAATTTCAATTTTCTTAAAAGTTACCAAGGCTTGATTTGTGGCTACAGCTGTAATTTGACCCCTAGCCTGGGAACCTCCATATGCCGCGGGTGTGGCCCTAAAAACAAACAAGAAAAGCTAAAGAACACATTTCCAAGAGCAATGAAAACTCTTAAAAGGAATTACCATTGATCCTGGAAAATGAATTCTCAAATTATTCGACGATTTGATATCATTACTAAAAAAAAAAAAAAAAAAAAATCTGTGAATACCATTGGACTAAGAACAAAGCTACGTTTCTATTTTCTGGTAGCCTTGATGGGCACTGTCATCCTGCAGGTCCAGTAGGACGTCACTACTTATGCACATGCAAGACAAATCCAATGACTAAGCTATAGCTTATTCAGGATTCACTTCAGTTAAATTCTAAAATACCTCATATTTATAATTCATTGTCCTTTCCTAATCCCAAGCCTTCTGGGGCCATGTGTCATTCTCATTTCCAATATATCCATCATCTATGGTCTTCAGCCTTGTTTGTCCAGGCGATTCGACTGGCCTTCTGTCTTTGCACAACCACGTTCAGCACTGAGCACTGCCTTGTCTCCAGAATGTTTTCTTTATCTATTTGAGGCCCAGACAGCATGAATGGTTCTCCATAGGCCCTCTCTCTGAAGCCTAGACCTTTTTTCATACTCTGAGCACTGACTCTGGTTCTACATCAAAGGAGGGACCCCCAGCATCAAGACAGGAAAAGTGGCCAGGGCTATTCAGTCAAGAGATCAGCATGAAAATCCCAAGACATAGGGAGGGATTCAGCATGCTCAAGGAAATGCTAGGAGACCAAAGAGCCCATTCAGTAAGGCAAGTTCTTAAAAGAAAATCTCAAAAACCTGCACCACCTATACACATAGGTCTAAAAATAAGATTTCACAGAGTTCCTGTTGTGGCTTAGCGGAAACGAATCTGACTAGCACCCATCAGGACGCAGGTTCCATCCCTGGCCTTGCTCAGTGGGTTAAGGATGCGGCATTGCCGTGAGCTGTGGTGTAGGTTACAGATGCAGCTCGGATCTGGCATTGCTGTGGCTGTGGCATAAGCAGGGGATTATAGCTCTGATTCGACCCCTAGCCTGGGACTCTCCATATGCTATAGGTGTGGCCCTAAAAAGACCAAAAAATAAAGATTTCATGTTTGAAATCCCCAAGAATCCAGTAATATGTTACAAATGCACTTTCTAAACCAAAAACATAAGCTTGTGTGTTTTTGTAAATGTTTCTTAAAGAATTTTAACCATAAGAATTTCAGCAAAGTGGGTTTGGGGTTTTTTGTTTTTGTTTTTGCTAGTGGTAGTGGTGAATTTAGGTTGTTTTTTTTTTTTTTTCTTAGTTTTGGTGGTTGTTTTTGTTTGATTTGAAAGATTCATTTCCATTTTCTGATCCTTCTGGTTAACTGTTTTTTTAAGAATATGTACATGTTATGGTCATCTATTGCTGAATAATAAACCATTCAAAACTCAATTGTATAAAACAAGCACTAGGAAATCTCCAGTATAAATAAGAACATACAACCAAGAATCACTGAACATTTTAGGAAAACCAAGATCACAAAAGAAACTGATCTAATAGAGCAAAGACTTGACACATGGAAAAACTGAAACCTTCAAATTAATTTCCAGTAAGATAGTGAAGTTTCGTGGCATTGCTGTGGCTCTGGCGTAGGCTGGTGGCTACAGTTCCAATTAGAGCCCTAGCCTAAGAACCTCCATATACCGTGAGTGTGGCCCTAGAAAAGACAAAAAAGAAAAAAAGAATTCCTCAAAAATGTACTTCAGGAGAAAAAGAAAAGAGTCAGACAAAGAGACTGGATATATAAAACAAGGGTGAGCAAAAGAACCAGCAAAATTAAATCTACATAAATGTTGATTTCCAACAAAAGCAATTTTAACAATTTGGAACACAAGACTTGAAAAGGGTAGAAGAAGGTTCAAAGTGACCAACATCTTACATCCACAAGTGGCTGGAAAGAAATGGAGTAAGATAATTGCATCAACCAAAGAAAGGCAGAAACCAAAGAAAGGCTGAAATGAGGGAAAACACATATTACAATAGAAAACATAGGTTATAATTATAAATATTTTGGACTTAAGTGAAGGATCACAGACAATTAAGAATAGAAATTTAAATACTGCAGTAGAAAATCCACAGGCTATATTTAAAAGACATATCGAAAGTAAGAGCACACAGAAATTATGAAGATAAAGATACACTAAGCAATTCTTAGTGTCAGAAAAAGAAGGAAACAATTTTAGACCAATGAACTAAAAGGAAAAGGAGAAATTTGCCAAGAAGATTTAACACTTCAACTTTTGGGCATATCTACTTGCACAGCTTTAAAGAAGCATCAGATAAAACAGATCAACAAAAAACAAAAGTATACAGCATTTGAATAATATAATTAACTATTTGGATCTAATAGGTATAAAATGGAACACTGACCACAATAAACAACATTATTCTCAAACAGTGAGGGACACTCACAAAAGAAAATTGATCACAGTAGATCATGAAGAAAAATCTCATTGATTCCCATAAAGCAGAAACCATACAAAGCCGTTATTGATTGATCACAATGAAATAAAATTAGATTCATCATCAAATAGGTAGCCAAAAAATCTATAAACTTTACAGTCCCTTTGACAATAACTCATGTTTAAGAGAAACATTAATATAAAACTTAACAAACTATTTAGAAATGAGTAACAGTAAGACAAATGATAAACCTATAGAATTTAGGTAAACAGTACTCAGAGAACAATTTAAGGTTATTCAATGATCCTGCTCTCCTACTTCTTGGGATCTTTCCCAAAAAACATTTCCACTGGTCAAAGAGCTATACACAAAGATTTTTATTGCACCATTGTTTGTCATGGTCAGCATTCCCCTAAAGATGGATATTTAGGTTCTTTCTACATCTTCCTAGCTCCATGTTATGGGATACTATTCAACACTTCAACAGAATAGAGTTATATTGTTATGTCAAATAAGATATAATGTTATATGTTAAGTAAAATAAGAATACGCAGAAAAATTTTAATTGTATAGTATCATTCATTTTCGAATAACCTAACCAAAAAAAAAAAAAATCAAAATAATATATTTCTACAGGAAGAGAACTGTTTTACAGAGAAAAATGTGTGGACCAGTGTGTCACTTTTAGGGAAGAGAGTTGTATAGGAGTAATCATCAAGGCAACACTAATCAACAGGATCATCATCTTTTTTTTTTTTTGTCTTTTTGCCTTTATCTAGAGCCGCACCCGCAGCATATGGAGGTTCCCAGGCTAGCGGTCTAACAGGAGCTGTAGCTGCCGGCCTTCGCCACAGCTACAGCAACACGGGATCCGAGCCGCGTCTGCAACCTACACCGCAGCTCACGGCAACGCCGGATCCTTAACCCACTAAGCAAGGCCAGGGATCGAACCCGCAACCTCATGGTTCTTAGATTCGTTAGCCACTGAGGCACGAAGGGAACTCTTTTTTTTTTTTTTTTTTTTTTTTAACAACAGAATATTTACACAAAGTTTTTGGAAAAGGAAAATAAAATTTAGCTATGTAAATTATCCTTAAATGATCACTCTAAGATTCTTTTGTTACAGACAAATTTTGCTCGAACCATTCATTTGGCTTACACACTAATTTTGGCTCAGGCCAAGTTTTGCCCAGGCCAAGTTGTTATTGATAAAGCTTTTCTTTTCATTTACAACCTGGGGCAGAGGAAGAAGAAAAGCATTAGAAGGCTTTCATTAATGTCTTTAGTTAGTTACATCATTTCACTTTCTAAATTATCACACTAACACTAAAGAATTTAAGACAGAAGGAGCAGAAGACATAAATGAAGCCCAATTTTATGAATCCCTTTTATTAAGAATTGTGATGATACTGTCTTCAAAATAAATCTTCAAAGCACTTAATTTCATCAATGTCAACATATTTTAAACTTTTGTACCTTAGACTCAGCCTTAACCACCAGGGTGTCTTAACAGAAAAATTCATCAGTATCATTAACTGCACAAGACAGGAACCAAAATGTAAACTACTTACATAAGAACAAAATAAAGTGTTACATGAAGAAAGTGCAAGGGAAAAAAATGTGTAACCCATTTCTCTGGCTCTACAATAAAGTATTAAAATAATTTAGATACAGTTGTTGTTAAATGGGTGGGGAGGGAAGAGGATGAATAAAAAAGTTACTCTAATTTAAACAAAATTAATAAAGAAATGTTCTGCATGTTTTTTTTCCTGTTTCTACCCCTCATCATTTATCATGCAAATGAAAGCAGTAATGGAAAATGTAAAGAAAACAAATTTTGCAATATAGTGAAACCCATACCCAGTGAGAGATAAGATTGACTATCAGAAGGAAAGGGTCTGAAAATTAGCTGTCTGTACAATAACTGGGAGGGAAAACTGTTTTATTTAGCCTGGAGGGATTTTTTTGTAGCAAACTGACTAAATTAAAATCCAGTCTATTAAATCCAGTATCATACTAGGAAATGCCGTTTCCTTGCACTTTCAGATAAATTTTCACTGATCTCATTTTACGCATGATTACATTTTTAATGAGTTGTGCAATATTTCCAGGCTAATTTCAAATCCCTTCTCTCCCCCCACCACCTTACTGCTTTCTGGATTAACATTTCTGATAAATTGTTGGACCAGAAAGAAGAAACATTACCAAGATGAAATAAATTACCTCCATTTTTTTTTTGCAGCTCTAAAGCGATAATAGGAGAATACAAATGCCCAATGCCTAATTATGCCACATCTTCCAAATCACTTCAGAAAAACACTTAATTTTTATCTTAATGTAATAGGCATGTTACCCCGTATTCACTATACATGACCCTGAATAGTATATCAGCTTTAAGAATAAAAAAAAAAAAATTCACCCCAACACTGATCAAGTAAACTTCATGTATGACCACTTTAAAAGGAATGGCTGAAAGAAGCAACTTCATAAAGAAAATGGAGACAATCAGAAAATCTATACACCAAGAACTAGATTTTTTACAAGTTGACATTGTTTAAAAATAGCTTTCAAAATACAAAATAAGACCCACTCTCATGTGAGACAGAAAGATGGGCAAGTATATTTAAGTCTAGTCTTCCACCTCAGGAAAGATCATTTTTCTCTATCAGCATCTAGAGGCCTATACACCAAGAAGAAAGGGGACTTGATGGGAGCCACCTGAATTCCAGCCTCAATTCAAGAAAATCCAAAATTATTAAAACTGGAATCCATGACCAAGACCTTTGTAAGAGTTCTTAAACATCTGCGCTTCCCCCCACCATATCAGCTATTTTTATAACTATCTGATTCCTTGTGGTGACTAAAGCTCTCAACATGTATTTCTAATTCAAAGACTGGTTATAAGAAGAAACAAAATGAATTTCAGTTCTGTGGTGCTTACAAGAGATGTACCTAAAAAATATGGACCTTGAAAGATTGAAAATAAACATATAGGAAGAGACTGGCCAGACAAATACTAACCAGAAGAAAACCAATACTGTAGTAATTTTAGTAGTTCTTAGTAACTTTAGTATCAAAGCACAAATTAAAGCAAAAAGGTTTAAAAGAAACAAAAGGACTGAGTTCCCTTCGTGATGCAGCTAAAATGAATACAACTAGAACCATGAGAATGTGGGTTCAAACCCTGGCCTCACTCAGTGGGTCAGGGATCCAGCATTGCTGTGAGCTCTGGTGTAGGTTGCAGACGCAGCTCTGATCCCATATTGCTGTGGCTGTGGTATAGGCCAGTGGCTACAGCTCAGATTGGACCCCTAGGCACGTAACTTCCCATATGCCGTGGGTGCAGGCCTAAAAAGCAAAAAGAAAAAAAAGAAAAGGACAAGTTCACAAGATTTTATTTTTAGTTCTATACATGTATACACGTGTATATAGATATACACACATACATATGTGTATATAGATATGTACACATGCATGGATGCACACATACATATTTGAACACATGTTCATATGCATACACAAAGTATTAACTTGTATGCTCCTAACAATATAGCTTCAAACTACAGAAGTCAAAAAATGAATTATCAGGAAAAAGTGATGGAAGCTAGGACTGAACATGTTAAATGAAGACCTAAAAGGAGTTTTTTTTTTGTCTTTTTTGTCCTTTTTATGGCCGCATCCGCGGCATATGGAGGTTCCCAGGCTAGGGGTCTAACAGGAGCTGTAGCTGCCAGCCTTCGCTACAGCCACAGCAATGAGGGATCCGAGCCCCGTCTGCAACATACAACACAGCTCACGGCAACGCCAGATCCTTAACCCACTGAGGAAGTCCAGGGATCGAATCCACAACCTCATGGTTCTTAGTCGGATTCGTTAACCACTGAGCCACGACGGGAACTCCTGAAAGGCGTTTTTTTTAAACAAAGGTTTATTGAACTTTCAGAGGTAAAGACTACAATGTATGAGATGATTAATATAGTGTATGGGATTCACAGGAGTTGAGACAAAATATAAGATTAATAAACTATAATACATAGCAATTACCATCCAAAATGAAACTCTGGGAAAAAAAAAAGAGAACAAAGCAAAAGTAAACCATGGGACATCTCTAACAGCCAAATATAACTGGCATCCCTGAAATGGAGAGCAAAACATTTTAAAATAATGGCTGAAATTTTTCCAAAAAAGCCCTTCCGTGAGGCATGGCCAACCTGGACAGAGTGCCATGAAGGCCTTGGGCACACTACGATAAAAAAAAATTTTTATAAACTTTGTACCAAGTTTTTTAATAATGATTTTTATTTTCTCCATTATAGCTGGCTTATAGTGTTCTGTCAATTTTCCATTTGTGTCTTTGAAAGATAATCAACTACTTGAAGCAAAAATAGCAGTGTTACAGGGATTTCAACATACATAAAAATGAAATGCATGACAACAGCTTAAAGGCAAGGAGAGCAAAGAGAAATATACTACTCTAAGTTTCTTATACTCTGAGTGTATGATATCAAAGGCTGACTATGCTATGTTGCAAATGGATAATAAAAACCCCAAAGCCAATAAAATAAGTTATAATTACTGAGACAAAGGAGATAATATAGAAGAGGACGAAGGGAAAATAGAACAGAAGGGACATATAGAAAGCAGATACAATTGTATTAATACAATACAGCCCAATACAATGGTCAGCTCAATACAATTATATTAATAACCGTATTAACTGTAAATGGTCTTTAAAAAACACAACTAAAGAGCAGAGATCATTAGATTAGGAGAAAAAAAAAAGGACAGCACCAAACTTCATGCTACTGCAAATTTTTTTTAAAAAAATGAGAAAAGTAAAAAAGGTGAAAAAGATAATCTATACTAATGTAAATTGAAAGAAAACAAGAGTGAATATATTGATATCAAACAACATAGATTTTGGAACAAAGACGACTGTCAGACAAAAAACTCATTTCAAAATGATAAAGGGATTAAAGAGGACACAAAAGTTATCTATATTTATGTACCTAATAATAGCTTCAAAATACATGAAGCAATGAACCGCCAAAGAATTAGACAAATCTTTGATTATACACTAAAATTTCCAGGCATCTCAATAAGTAGAAAATCAGTAAATACATACTAATTTGATTTAATTGGCAGTTATAGAACACCCCACCTAACAACAGCAGAATATACATTCATTTTTCTCAAAGGCATACAGAACAGACTTGTGGTTGCCACAGGGCAGAGGACAAAGTGTAGGATGGACTGGGAGTTTGCAGTTGGTAGATGGCAACTATTACATTTAAAATGGATAAGCAATGAAATCCTACTGTACAGCCTAGGGAACTATATCCAGTCTCTTGGAATAAACCATGATGGAAGATAATTTAAGAAGGGGAGTGTGTGTGTGTGTGTGTGTGTGTGTGTGTGTGTGTGTATGAGTGGGTCACTCTGCTGTACAGCAGAAATTGGCAAAACTTTGTAAATCAACTATATTCTAATAAAAAAATTTAAAAACAAAAAATGCATTCATTTCACATTCCTACATGCTACATAAGATAGACCGTATTTGTGTCCATAAAAGAAGTCTTAAAAGATTAAAAAGAATTCAAGTCATAGCAAGTATGTTCTCTGACCACACGGGAATTAGGTTAGAAGTCAGTTCTGGAAAAATTCCAAATATTTAGAAACTAAATAATATACTTCCATATAATCCATTGTAAAAGAAGAAAATAAGTAGAAATCACACAATATTTTGAATTGAGTGAAATGAAAAAATAACGTCAAAAAAAAATTTTTTTTTTTTTGCCTTTTGTCATTTTAGGGCCGCACCCGCGGCATATGGAGGTTTCCAGCCTAGGGGTCTAATCGGAGCTGTAGCTGCCGGCCTACACCACAGCCACAGCAAAGCAGGATCCGAGCTGCGACTGCGACCTACACCACAGCTCAAGGCAACGCCAGATCATTAACCCACTGAGCAAGGCCAGGGATCGAACCCGCAACCTCATGGTTCCTAGTCGGATTCATTAACCACTGCGCCTCGACAGGAACTCCAATAACGTCAAAATTTGTGCCTCTATTTCTAGATTGTATTTCTTGGAATCAAAAAAAAAGAAAAATTCTGCTAACACCATGATGGTAACTAGGGTTACATTTCAGGAAATCATCCAGTATTTTAGGTCTAAGACAGTACAAATTTCAGTCTTGAATTAAAATCTTCACCCTGGCATTGAAACAACATAATGATCGCCCAACTCTTTTACTCAAGGAATAAAAGGTAGAAGTCAAACTTTTAATGGCCCTTTTATTGGCTTTTGTAGTTCTACATCCTTGTACTCCCTGAAAAATACCCAAAAAATTAGAGAATTGCAATAAACATCCAAATCTGACCAATTTCTGGATCTATTTGTCATTTTTATCACAGAAACAGGTTTCAGGGAATTAGAGTTATAATAAAAATCCAGAACCTGTGATTGAGCAATTTAACAATTTTTAATGGTGGTGAACAGTAAATACATGACCAGAAACATAAAATATTAACATCAAAGTGAAATATAGAAAGGCTCAGAAAGTACTAATGGCCTAAAGGAATGTAATAGATATTTTAATAGACTATAAAGTTCACAAGAAAACATGGCAAGAATCTCACATTCAAAATAGTAAAAGTCTGGAGTTCCCGTCGTGGCGCAGTGGTTAACGAATCCGACTAGGAACCATGAGGTTGCGGGTTCGGTCCCTGGCCTTGCTCAGTGGGTTAATGATCCGGCGTTGCCGTGAGCTGTGGTGTAGGTCGCAGACGCGGCTCGGATCCTGCGTTGCTGTGGCTGCGGCGTAGGCCAGTGGCTACAGCTCCGATAAGACCCCTAGC
>PVHT020000012.1:1289587-1341535 GCA_004024745.2 Catagonus wagneri | reverse complement strand
CCGTCGTGGCGCAGTGGTTAACGAATCCGACTAGGAACCATGAGGTTGCGGGTTCGGTCCCTGGCCTTGCTCAGTGGGTTAATGATCCGGCGTTGCCGTGAGCTGTGGTGTAGGTCGCAGACGCGGCTCGGATCCTGCGTTGCTGTGGCTGCGGCGTAGGCCAGTGGCTACAGCTCCGATAAGACCCCTAGCCTGGGAATCTCCACATGCCGCAGGTGCGGCCCTAAAATGACAAAAGGCAAAAAAAAAAAAAAAAAAAACAAACAAAATAGTAAAAGTCAATCTTCTATTTGTTTAACCTACTGAAAAATTCTCTGTATTCTGAACAGCCACAGTCGAAAACTTGAGCCATGAAAACAGAATTAAGACATGCTAATACTGGACAAGAAAATAGCAAGACCTGGGGATGTGGCAATGTCTTCATTCCTGCTCAAGTGGGTAGGATGTGAACCCGCAAACGATTCTCAGGGTGGAGTGAAGAACTGCACAAGTCCCCCCAAATGCTTTTGCCTTTAGAGAAGCCATCTACTAGAAAGGTTGAGAGTTTCCATTAACAGAAACATCTCAGACTTTTGTCTTGGTCTTCATGTCGAGAAAAGGAATATGGAAATCAAGCTCAGCACAGCTGGATTTGACAGCAGTTTCCAATAGAAATTTCAAAACGGATCTAAAAGAAAAAATACTATCCTGTTTCAGTACAAAAGCACCCACTTTGAGGTCAGAAACCTCTTGTTTTCCAACCTGGCTCTACAACTGTATAAATTCTGAGAACTTGGGCAAGTCTCTTGCTTGCTCAAAGTCTCAGTTTTTTACAACAAGAAAACAGGGTAAAATCTTCCTCACAGGGTTGTTTTAAGGACTTTCTCGTGTATATCAAGAACTAAAGTCACTGCTGAGCCCTTAGTAAAGTCTTAACTAGACAATACCAATTATTTAGAATAAATAGGACCACGTTTCCTCAAGGATCAGAAAGTAATAGCTGGAACTGGCATGTAATTTTAAGATTGTTCATATAAAGGGAGCTGAGTTTGTATAAGAAAAACTAAATTACAAAATAAAAGAGTGTTAATTTAAATAACTAATGAGGCTGTGTTAGGTAGTCTTCAGAGATGGCTGTTACCAATTCTTCCCCTTCCTATATAAGCAAGTCACTCTCTCCCATCAAAAAGTGGCATCTACTTCCCTTCTCTAGAATCCAGGTTGGTCTCTTAACCTGAGTGGAAGTGACACTGTTAGATTCAGTCCTAGACTCTAAGCTCTTGGTGACTGCTCCTTTTTCTCTTGAAGCCAGTTGCCGTGTACAAAGTCTAACCTGAAACGACCATGCTGCAAGGAGGCCCAAGCTAGTCACATGAAAAGGACATGTGGAGAAGTAGCAAATCTTAAGACAATCAAGTGAAGTTCCAGCCCAGCCAAGATGCCAACTGGGGAGATCTCAGTGAGTTGAGGACCTGATGTTGTTTCTGTGAGGAGGTTGTGTTTGAACCCTGGCCTCTCTCAGTGGGTTAAGGATCCAGCGTTGCTGCAAGCTGCAATGTCGGTCAAAGATGTGCCTGGATCTGGTGTTGCCATGGCTGTAATGTAGACCACAACTGCCGCTCTGATTCAACCCCTAGCTAGGGAATTTCCAAATGCTGCAGGTGCAGCTATTGAAAAAAAAAAAAAAAAGCCAACTGAATGCAAAGAACTGAGTAATCCTAGCTGACATCATCAAAGGAAGAGAAACCACTCAACTAAACCCACTCACTCAACCCACAGAAGAAGGGAAAAAAATTTTTTTTTAAGTTTTGTGCAATAGATAACTCACAGAGTCTAAACCTGCCAATCATCAACTGTATTTAATTGTATCCTGAGACTGTCAGAAGTGGTTCATTAAAATATCTTTCTTCTCTTAACAGATTTTTATTGGGGCATATTCACTGGAAGTTTCAGACAATGCTAGAAATGAGCATCGCTCCAAAAAGTAAGTGAGAATTGCAATACCTGAAACATTCACTTTCCAGGACAACCCCAGACTCACTGGGTAGGTGCTGCAATAAAAAACTGAGCCAATGAAAGCAGCCAAAACTCCTCTTGCAGAGGGGCGATTCTTCCCTTACCTGCCAATAACAGAGTAATTAAAAAAAAAAGAAACATACACACAAAACAAAACTTTTTCTGACATTCCCTAAAAAGCCATCTTGCAACTATATCTCACTTTCAGGCAACCTGAATTTATTACCGAAACCCAGTACTTTTCCCCTACATAGAACTGATGTGCAAGAACACAATCACAACCGGCCTTTTCAAACGCATAACCTTATTGGGGTTTGATTTGCAGTTTAAGAACCTGTTGGAGTCAGTGTTTTTCCTCCCTTTAGTGAATAATTGATTTACCAGAGCTAGTGGTCAATGCTGTGATGCCAGAAAATAGTTCTAAAAAACACAAGATAATTCAATAGACAGAGTCCTTGAAATGTTTGGCCTTCTCCTTTGTAATTCTATTTTGTTCCTTAAAGTAAAACCCTTTCTCAGTCTTTAAATGATGGCTATCTTATTATGAGCCTCAAATGATTATGGAATAAAAATTTTTTCTACCTCTTCCCACAAATTTTCCTCTAACCCACTTCCCACATATTGTGGCAGGAAATGGCATGAAGAATAATTCTGTATATAAAAGCTTTTCAGGCCTTTAATACCATGAACTTACCTCACTTAATTAGGTGGAAATATTTCTCTGATTTGCTGACAGTGACCTTACTCTTAACAGCCTTCAATGAAGTCATCGCAGCTTTCACTCTCCAGAATTTCAAGACAGTTGTTTACAGGTTTATTCCTTTCCCTCTACCACTTAACTTCATAAAATAAATTCTAAATTAAGTTTTCAATAGCAGTTTCTAGCAGCAAGACCAGGAAGACAACTTTTGATCTCAAAATGTTTTAATATCCAAAGAATATTTATTTTTATATACATCTTTCAGAGATGAAAGATGAAAGAGAACGAAAGAAATAGGCTTGGATTTTATTTTATTTATTTTTTTGTCTTTTCTAGGGCCACACCCACAGCATATGATGTTCCCAGGCTAGGAGTTGAATCAGAGCTGCAGTCGCTGGCCTACATCACAGCCACAGCAACACCAGATCCGAGCCACATCTGCGACCTACACCACAGCTCACGGCAACACCCGATTCTTAACCCACTGAGCGAGGCCAGGGATCGAACCCGCAACCTCATGGTTCCTAGTCAGATTTGTTAACCACTGAGCCACAACAGGAACTCCAGCCTTGGATTTTAAAAGACAGAAACAAACAACAACATAAGAAAGTTAGAAACTCATTAATTGATATTTAATGGAAGTCAATTAAGAGCCCATCACATCCTGAGTAGTAAGAATAAAAAGATTAAACAGCCCTAGCTCCCAAGAAGTATATGGCTTAATAGAGACACAGACACTGAACTACAGACAATAAACTATGTCAACAACTTGGGAAAAGCTGTGATACAAAGGGCTACGTACAGATGAACTGGGAAGGCAAGGAGGAAAGGATTCTAAGGCAGTAAATTTTTGTAGAGCCTATGAACAGATGGCGGGGGAGAAGGAGAGGAGAACGCACATTCCAAACAGAGTTAAAGACCCAGAACAGAAGCCTGAGGAGCAGCATCTTCAGGAAATAAAAATGAGTATCATCAACAGGTCTGGAAAGGGAAGTCATATTGGTTCATATGGTGGGTCTAACAAATCTCCAGTGACCTGGTGCCTTAAAGTAACGCAAACGTATTCTCACAGTTCTGGGGGCCAGAAGTTGAAAATCAAGTTGTCAGCAGGGTTGACTCCTTTAGAAGGCTCTGAGGGAAAATCAGCTTTATGCCTTCCTCCTCGTTTCTGGTGGTTGCTGAAATTCTTGGGGGTAGCTTGCACCTGCATCCTTCCCATTTCTGACCCTACTGCTGTGTGTCCATACATTACCTTCTTAGAAGCATACTAGTCATTGCATTTCAGGCCTCCCTAATTCAATATGACCACATCCTAACTAATTACATCTGTAAAGACTATTTCCAAGTAAGGTCCCATTCTGATGTTCCAAATGGACATCAATGTTAGTTTGGAAAACAGTGCTGAACCCAGTGCAGTGGTCATGCTAAGGAATTCCAATGCTCTACGGATTGTTACATACCATGCTTCACAGATTTTGTCATATCTATAAAAGCCATCCATTCTTCTATTTTACTTCATTGTATTTAAAAGTGTTATTAGGTCAACTTTTTTTTTTTTTTACTTTTATACATCCATTTTAAAAAGAAGCATCCTGTCACTATTATAAATGAAAATCCTCCTTGCCACAATGGGGTATCCATAAAATTATTAAATTTTAATGAAAACATCTTAAGAATGAAATACATAATAAACTTGACTGATGTATAAAAACGCCTACCTGTAAATAGGTTCCTCAGCGGTAAGAATGGAACTGCTAGTGACTACTTATAAAAGAGATTCACTGCATTTAAAAAGGCGAGGTTCCACTCAATAGGACATTTCTCCTCTAAAAGACACAGAAAATCCTGATTTATTGTATTATTGTATATGTAGTTGAAAAGAGCCAAAGAAATTTAACCCCTTTGACTGATATATTTGCATACTGAGAATCAGTTCCTAACCAAAATGATAATCACTTCTGCCTAACAATCTCATCACCAGAAGCCATCTGACCAAACCACTGGAATCCATTCTACTTCAGAATTTTTCATGTTATTTTGTAATAACAGAAAAACAGTAGAAAAAAAGATTCTTCATAACCTTCACCCTGCCTCACAATTTGAGAACATTCTTATAAGGACCTTCTAACAAATCTTTCCAGTGTCTCCTCATAATGTCTCAAATGTCATTGACAAGTTATTCAGATGGGTTCTTTAGGGGGTTTCATTACCAGGTCTTTCCGGCAGGGCTTTCAGTATTGCTGAACAGATAGATGAACAGGCCTCAAGGGCCCTGGGCGTAATCATAACGGCTACTTTTCATTCAACATACTAACGTACAGCCACTGCATGAAGCATCAATATGCATTTCCTCATTTAACTCTCACAACTTCAAAGTAGCTAGTTACTGTGGTACACTATACTTTATTATAGTGCTCATAGCTGAGAAGACGGTGGTTCAGAGAAGCACTGAGATTTGCTGAAGCTTACACTGCCCATAGGGGAAGCATCATGGCTCCAAACCAGGTGTGTCGGCTTCTAAAACCAGCATCCTGTGACCTCATGGGCATATGAACTGGAACCAGGACTACTACCCTTTCTCACCTTTCCTACCACACCTGGCCCTTAGATCCCAGCACCAACCTGAGGCACAAGGCCAGGGTGTTTCTGCCTGGAAAATCCATGCAGTTGAGTGGCAAGGAAACTCATCACGGGATGAGTGGCTAACAGAAATTGGTAGGGGGAGAGGGAACAGAGGGGAAGTGTGGGGGTCTGAGCAAGGCAGCAGCACATTGTGTCTAAATTGGGATCACCACTGATGAACCTGCTAAAAGGCTCCCCTCTTCCCTTCCCAATCTCTTCTTGTCCTGAAGGCCCATTACCCTGACCCAGCCAGGTTCACTGCAGCAACGCTTCATTCTTCTCAAGTACCATGCAAGGCACAAAGAGACAGAAACTGCTATGTGCAGTGAAGAGCTATCAAAGGTTCTTAAGTACAGAAATGGCTGGATTCAATCCACCTTTAAGAAACACAAAGGGATATGGGAGTCTTTAGGTCTAGAGATCACTTAAGTCGCTATCCTAACCGTTCGTCTAGGAGACAAGTCTTTAGACTAGAAAAGTGGCAGGGGGAGCAAAGAGAAGCAGCAGATCTGAAAGCCATAAAGTACAATGATGAAACAAACACTGGCATGAGGGACTGAAAGGTCCAAGTGAGGCACATTTCCAGCTTCAGCAATTGGCTGGATGCGGATACCATGCAAGGTAAGAAGGAAGAAAGAGGTGCATGTGAGAAGATAACGCTGCGAGTGCCCGGCCTGTTAGAAATGACCAGTAAGAAGTTGGAGCTCAGAAAAAGCCCTTCCTGAAACAACGATAACCAAAGTTTTGGACATGGATGCGCTCAGACAGCAACCTCAGCAAGACCAAGAAAAGCCAGGGACAGAAAACCTGCAAACACCAGTCTTTAAGAAATAGGAGAGGAACACGACAAATGAAGGTGAGTCATCAGAAAGGAAGGGGATCCAGAGAGCAAGGCCACAGAGGTTGCAAACACAGACACATTAAAGGATGGTATGAGAAAGATGGCGGAATATAAAGAATGAAGCTCAACTTCTCTCATAAAATCAGCAAAATCACAACCAAATTCTGAGCAACCTTCAACCAAATGGTCTGGAAACTTTCAAAAAGATATCCAACTCCAGAAGACAAAGTGGAGGCCACGTCACGATGTAGGAGAGGTGATTAGGTGATATAAGCAACCTCGACCCCATACCTTGTAATTAAGAAACAACTTAAAACAATCTCATTTAAATATAGACTCCTATATCAAAACTTCAGGGTAACTGCAAACCAAAAACCTACAACTGATACACAAACAAGAAAAGTCAACTCAAATACAACACTAAAGATAGTCATCAATTGCAAGAGGAGAGAACAAGAGATTAAGGGAAGAAAAAAGAGCAACAAAAACAAAATCCCAGTTAATAAAATGACAGAACATACATATCAATAATTACCTTAAATGTTAATGGACTAAATGCCCCAACCCAAAGACATAGGATGGCTACAAAAATAAGACCCATATATATGCTGTCTTCAAGAAACCCACTTCACTTCTAGGGATACATACAAGGATGGTGTAAGCACAGCGTGAAACATGGCCAAGAAGTAAAGGAGGATAAAGAATTCAAAGCAGCCTCATGATGTGGCCAGTAGGGGCTTTTTTGTCACCTTAGAAGAGTCATATTCTGAAGAATCCAATGTCAAAGCCAGGGCACAGGGCATGTAAAGTAAGCAGCAGAGTCAATGTGGCAGGTACAGACCACTATTTCAAAAAATTTAGCAGTAAATGGGAAAAATAGAACAGTAACAAGTTGGTTTTGAATTTAGGGTCTGAGAATGTATATCTATGTTTGACTGGGTCACTTTGCTGTACAGTAGAAACTTACAGAACACTGTAAAGCAACTATAACAGAAAAAACAACAATCACTAATACTAAATAAAAAAATTTTAAAAAAAGAACTATACAAACAGGGGTGGATGGGCAGGAGAGACTGAAAGCAGGAGACAAAGAGTAATTTCTAGGAAACAATCCCAAGGATGTAAAAGGGGATTTCCCGTCATGGCGCAGTGGAAACGAACCCGACTAGGAGATATGAGGTTGCGGGTTCCATCCTTGGCTTTGCTCAGTGGGTTAAGGATCTGGTGTTGCCATGAGCTGTGGTGTACGTTGCAGACTTGGTTCGAATCCTGCATTGCTGTGGCTGTGCTAGAGGCCGGCAGCTGTGGCTCTGATTTGACCCCTAGCCTGGGAATTTCCATATGCCACAAAGCAAAAATAAAAAATGAAAATAAAGGAAAAGAGAGGAACCCAAGAATGTAAAAGATGGGTGGAAAGTTGAAGCAGCAGGCAACATGGGTAACAACAAGAAAATAGGCAGATAAATGGGGCCGCGGTGTAATCATAAGTGCTACCAATTATTCAGCACTGCTCTGTGCAGCCACAGCGTGAAGCATTCGAAATGTATTTTCTCAATTAACTCTTAATATTCTGAAGTAGCTACTACTATTATCTGTGCTCTAGCTGGGGAATCTTGGATTCCAAGAAGTGTTAAGTTTTGTCAAAGCTTACATTGACCATTAAAAAAAAACCACAAGCAAGATATGGAAAGAGGAGCTGAAGGCATGAAAAAGAGTGGAGGACACTATACACAAAGTATTAATTGCTGTCACTTCTCCAAATGGGGAGAAAAGGCTTGCCAGAAATAATTAAATACCATTTCCTGCTCCAGACTTTAGCGGTCAAGGCAGGGATAGTAAAGTTTCTGTCATTAACTTATGTAACAGTGATCTCTATGACCTGTTTGCATGACAGGGGAAACTGCAAAGTCTTTAAAATGGTTTAGATGTGGCTCAGCCCTGCCTGGAGGGAGCCCTGGGCTAGATTCAGGAGTGGGAAAGAAGATTCCCAAATGCCAGTGGCTTTAACCCATTTACATGTAATTGCTCGATAATTTTTTTAAAATTTTGCACTTTCCTGTCACTTTGCTTTCAACCTAATGAAAACATGGCTTTAATCTAAGGGAGGAGACTTGATTACATCTAAATTTATTCAGCTGGTTAAGAGATCCAGAGGCAATTACTAATTTACATTTTTATCACTGACTTTTTAAACTTGATCTAAACTGTTCTGACTTTGGTCCATTGTTTTAAGAAACTCCTCAAAATTCCCTGGTTTCTAATCAGTCTTTTCTTAATAGTGTTGTTTCTCCTGGACTTTTGAAATAATGAATTCCATCAGTCATAGATTTCTGCATAATGTACATGAAAATTTGGGGTGTAAGATTTCCTTTTCCCATATAGATTTTCTTCTCTACAGCTAAAAACCTCAAGGAAACTTCAACTTTGTATTTCCAGGCACCTTGAAGGTGCGCTGACAATGTAGCTGATGGTCTGGTTACAAACTGAGAAGTTGAGATTCTTTCTAAAAACGCACTTATTTTTTCTATCAATCAGTACCTTGAAAGAGCAGTTCCAGTGTATAAACATAAGATGACAGTTCCAATCTATGATTCAGGACGCTTCCTTCCTTGGACAGTTTCCTTTGTGAATGCATAATATCAACTAATTCTTATTTATTCATAAGAAAAATTTAAAGATAGTACTGCCAGGTCTGCCTTGAGTTTACAGATCTTCCAAACCATGCCAACATTTGTAAGCATGTGTCTAAACACACTACATAGGCTCTTACCGCAGGCAGCTGGGACTCTACTTGCAGGCTTTGCCTGGCCATAGGACTGTATCTCAAGTGCTCAGGGAATTAATTCCCTAAGGAGCAGCCATCAACCAAAGACAAAACACAGCGGAGAGGTACCCTAATTCCCATATCCCTAAGGCCAGACAACTCTGGGACATGCACTGTACAGTTTCTCCAAGGTCCTCATCAGGACTGAGCCCCAGTTGCCTTCAATAGTCACCTGCTCATCAGTGTGTCTATTTTGGCTTCTTCCCTCGTCTCACTTCCCTACTCTTACTGCAGAGTCCTGGAATCACTTTTTCGAATCAACTCAAAGTCGGGGACTGTTGGAGAAACAAGATAGATTCAGAAGAACTGTCACCAGTTTAGAGATGACAGCAAATTACCAGTTAACGCTGCAAGATCTAATTAACCCGACACCTTGTTCCCTGACAATGCTCCCAAATTTGTGGTTTCTTCTTCTCTTCTTCTGACTTCTCAGGTATGCCCAAGAGAAGAAACTTGGGAGGGAAAGCAGTCTTGTTTTCATGTGTAATATAGAAGAAATCTCAGACAGACAGTGTTCAGTCAAGGAAATAGAATCCACCCCAAGTATTTTAATAAAGAATGTCTTATACAAGGAACTAGTCATAAAGGGGCTGGAAAAGCCTAATGGCCAAAGAGAGGACAAGACAATGCAGAGATCTGCTACAGAAGGAAGCTGCTTTCCAGTTATTAAAAAACAGTCCTCAAAAAAAAAATGTTGAGTTACCTTATGATCCAGTCATTCTACTCCTAGGTGTTTTATTTTTGTTTTGTTTCACAGAATTGAAAATTTCAATCTGAGACTTGAAAACATAGGTTCACACAAAACTTAAGAATGTATGTTCATAAAAACATTATTCATAATAACTGAAAAATGGAAAAAAAATGTTCATTGATTGATTGATGAATGGATAAATCAAATGTGGTATATCCATACAATGGACTATCATTCAGCCACACAACTGAAGTATAGATATATGCTACAACATGGATGAACCTTGAAGACATTATGTTAATTAAAAGCAGCCAGTCACAAAAGGTCATATGCTACAGTATTATATGTATATGAAATATGAAGAACAGGCAAATCCATATAGAAAGTAAATTCATGTTTGTCAGGGGCTGCGAAGAGAGGAGAATCAAAAGTGACCGCTAATGGGTACAGAGTTCCTTTCTGGGAAGATGAAAATGTTCTAGAATTAGACAGTGCTGATGGTTGCGCAAGTCTGAATATACTAATTGTATACTTCGAAAGGATGATTTCTGTGGTATCTGAATTATGTTTCAATCAGGAAGGAATGAAAAAAAAAAGGAAGGAATGAAGCAAGAAAGGAAAGAAGGAATGAAAATTAAGACACAGAGAGAAGAAGCCACTACCAACCTCTGAGCAAGACGGACAAAGGGATGCAGTGTTTTACCAGAGCCCCCGGCAGAAACTGAGGCCACTGCACAAGACGCTATGGGGTGGGATCTGGAACCGGGGAGGAGACAAAGCCACTGTCAGGCATTAACCTGAAGCAGAAAGAGACAGGAGGATGTGCCCAGGAAGACATGCCTTCACTTCCTTCCTCCTGTCCACCATCCTCTTGCTGTTGGCCAAACCTAACTCAAAACCAATTAGCAAGAGAACCTGATCAACAGATGGCAGGTGTTCGTCCTATAATAAAGAGATGAGGAAGGGCGGAGAATGGGACTCAGGAAAAACAGGCAAATGCCTTGCACAGAATCCCACCTCTTAAACATGAAACTCTTCCTAGGTGAGATTATTAATACAGTGTAGCCAACAAGATGGCTATTATTTGTGAAAAGCCAACACAAGCTCTCAATGAATGTTTGGGAAATAATGAAGGAAGAAGGTGATAATTATTTCAGTAGGAGTAACATTAAAATTCAAGAACAAATCTTTTCAAATTAAAATGGACAAACAAGTGTTACCTTAAGCCAAATGGGCATTCTCATTTGGTCTTTACACTCCACAAATATTATTGAACCCCCAGCAGAAACTGAGGCCCCTGGGATCACATGTTAAACATGACCCTATCTTTGACCTCAGGAAGATCATTAAGGAACTCTCAATCTGTGGAAGGGGAAAAAAAAAAAAAAACTTAACCAGGCCTGCTTAATATAAACCAAAAACTCAGGAAACATCACAGAATAGGCAATGTGTGTTTACTATGTAAATGTTAATAGAGCCTTCCTTTCTAACACTCCAGGAGCTTAAAACTAGAAGGGGATGTCAAAGAACCCTCCCTTTTCATTAAATTTCAATCCATCTAAACATCTTCACCTAGGGGCACATTGCAGTCTTTTTACACTGTATTCTCACACGCCTACTTCCAATACAATTGCTGCTCACTTCAGTACACTGTGAGGAATACCCACTTCAACACAGAAAATAGAACTTGTAGCTCATATTTCCCAATGAAAACAACCTGCAGGGGAAACAAAGTCAAATTTAGACTGGCCCAAGTTTCTACAAACCCTTCAGGACTTTAAAAATCCCCAATCAGATATGGCTCCTACCAACTCCTGACATTCAGATGGGCAGTTATTATTCTAACATCTGTGAGATGTTGCACCTTGTTGTTTATTTCATCCCTAGAAATAGTGTTGGCACAGAATCAACTCTTAGATGCACTAATACGAACTGAGGCTAAATTCCTGCTGACTATACAAAGGCCTTTAATCTAGGGTAGGTGTCATACCTTGAAGAAATCCTAAAACAGAATTATTAAAGACGTCTTTCTTTAAAAAAAAAAAAAAAAGGCAGGCGGTTCTTTTTCCTTTATATAAGCAAGTGAATCACAAAAGCAAATCTCTTTTTGCTTAAGGCCAAAACAATGTCAAACAAAATAAAGCAAAAGATAAACACATACCTCTGAGGCCATACTTTCCTCATTTCTACCTTTCCTCCTGGATAATTCTCAATATTAGCACAGTTTGGGAGGATGAGTGACCAGATTTAGGAAGGGGTAAAGGATAGAATCTAGCAAAGAAAAGCAAATGGGACTACTAACCCCCTGCGAGTACATGTAAATGTCTTCAAGGATTAAATTGTTTAAGGCAAATGCACATGTAACAAAAACTAAGTCATAATTAAAGTCAAGTCAGATTTTTCAATCATTTGCTGAAATATACCATTTATTTTGGACTCTGGCCATACATGAAAGCACAGCACAAGCACAACTCTTTTGTTCCTCAGTTCATATTTATGCAAAGTACAGCCAAGTCAAGCACTCAGCATCACCAATTTGGTTCTTGATCTTGTCACCTGTGGACACCCAAAGTCAGAGAGTATTTGGCTACAAAACTTTAAAATACTCAGCAGCAGAAACTGACAGGATTGTAAACCAACTATACTAAAAAAAAATTTTTTTTAAACTTTAAAATAGTTTTTCTTTCCAGAGCTCCAGAGGGAAATTATCAACATTTGATGATATATGTGTGTGAATCAATAGATATATTAACTTCATAATATATAATATAGTAATTTGCAATAAAGTTATTAAGCTATGTTAATATACTTCATCACTATCATGAAACATAGCAAAGGACTGCTTAACATAAAATCTTCCCCAAAAGTGACTTTAAATACTTCCTTTAATTTGTTTAATGACGGTAATTCCTAATTACTCGTTTATTCACTTTCAAAGTCTTATTGAAATAACTAACCAGAAGAAACTTAAAATTCCTCAAGTTGTAGTATTCATTATCTCTGGATTACTTACACTGTACACAGTCCAGCAGGGGGTGTTTTAAGCTAAAATACTTAATAATCTCCTTCACACTATGTGAAGACTATGTGAAACAAATGAATCAAGAATGGTCCACTTTTCTAGGACTATTTCCACCTATCTCATATGGCAACAGAAACATGGGAACATTCTGGGCAGATGAACAGTCATGAAGAGAAAGCTGAGCATGTTGGCTCCAATATGTGTGAAATTATTCAACATCAAAGAAAACCAGTATTCATATACAGGCACTAGAGCACCTTGTTTTGCATCATCTTTTCTGTCAATGTGCTAATAAAAACTATGAAATTCTGTGTTCAGGTTACCACTGATTCCAAAATAAAGATAAGACTGTATCTGCTGCACTCCATGTCTGGGATTCTCCCATGATACTGTCAGCACTCTATCTGCTGATTCACAATTTAGCCATTAATAACACAGTGTCTTAGGTAATTCTTACATTGATCTCATCTTGTTAACTAGATCAAACATTCCTTTGTACTCCCAAATTTCCTTGCACATGTAGCAGCCCCAAAAATACTCCCGACCGATAAGCATGTTTATCTAAATTGGAGGTATCCAGTCTATAAACATATTGGCTGACATCCAATTCTCCATTTTTTTGTGTTATTTTGATAGCCAAAAGCTGATATCTACATATCAAGGAAAACACACATCCCAATAATGCATTGACATTCTTTAATTTTTATTTCCCCAACAGTATTCAAGCATGACTTAAATTGTTGTCTTAATCTAGAATAACATCAACCTGTTGTGTAAATGAAGTTGGTAAAACAACTTCATTTATACATCAGGTTATTACTGTTTTTTTTTTTTATCGTTACTTGCGGTTATGAAATACATGCCTGAAACAAATGCTCAGAAATTAAAGTGTTAATAAAGTGATGACCTGTAAAAACCCCACCCAGTCAAAGAAAGAGAATGTGGCCACTCAGACTCTCCCCCATCACATCACGTGCTGTCTTCCAGAGGAGGAGACCTCTACCCTGTTATTTTGCTCTTCCCCTCACTTTCTTTGTACTTTTACTGCCTGCATGTGTATACCAGACAGGATATTGCTTCGTTTGGCTACTTTGGGTCTTCATATAAATAGATGCCATATACATTCTTTCAGCGATGTGCTTCTTGCTCAGTATGGTCCAAGTCTATTACCAATGTTGCAGCAAAAGCAATCCTATTGTAAGTCAATTTGAGGCACTGACTCTGCTCAGAATCCTACAGTTGGTGATCCAGTGAATAGAAGCAGTAATGTCAATGAAGCTTTCTAAGATCTGAGCACATAGTAACCTCTCCAATCAAACTTAATTCCCTTGTACCTCCTCTCTAGTAAAGCCCCTACCCTATGCCTATATATTGGCTGTTTCCTCAGCCAAAGGGGTTTCCCCGCCATCCCACCCCCTGTGGCTCACACCACTGCTACTTCAGTATTTCAACAGTTCCTACCGGAAGCAAAATTGTGGTTAATCTTCAGCTTTGTCTCTGGCCCCTCAAACCCTTCCAGGTACTACATGACAGTGGACAAGCCAGTAAAACAAAGTTTAGGCCAGATGAATTTGAGTCTGTGCTAGGACCACCAGATGACCCAGGACCAGCTGCCTAGACTTACCTCTTTATTACCTGTTTCTATATAATGTCTCCATGCTTTGAAATTTGATATAGAACTCTGACTTCATGGATTCAGTGACCTATTTGGCCAATAGTCTTATACTTCTCTTACTATATACATGCCCAACTGCAGCATTACCCACTCTTTTGGGAGCAAAAGAGAATCCATTCACCATTCTTGGTCCTATGGATCTCCCATTAGCCAGCTTAGTTTTCTCAAAAACCTTTACTCGCTCCTTTGCCTGCTCACCCCCACACAACTAATTCTATCCCACGAACCTGAGAGGAACTCCAACAATTTGTTAGCTAGATCTTACTATTCCAGATGAATTATACATTCTCCGATTCTTTATTCTATTAAGATACAGACTATTTGGCCATCATTCTTCATATACTCACATTCCTTTTTTGAAAAGCTTAACATTTTCTTTTTAAAAAGATTATGTTGGATACACCACTGACATTAATAATATTTCTGTGGATTATAACTATTCAAGTTAACTCAATGACAGCATTTCCAGCAGCAGATCAAGGACTAACAGAAACAAAAATAGACTATTACTTTTCTACTTATATAAAGGGAAGACAGTTGGGTTTCTTCCAGTTAAAGACAAGTCTACATAACACACAATAAGGCAAAATGGCTATACCACCTCGGTAAAACATACACCAACAGTTAAGGAAAAAGGAAAAAAATTACCACCAAGACCTCATTTCTCTGCCATCATTCACAAAACTTGACTAATTGGCTATTTGGAGAATTAACTTTGAAATGCAAACTACTAAAAAAAATGATATAAGTTAACAGGGGAAACTGCCATTTCGGGTAATTTCTAGACAATTAGAGGGCAGAAAAAGTAAGTCACAAAAAATCACCAAGAAGATATAAAACAGTATTTAAACTACTTAGGAAGCAATTCTTTAGCACAATAATCAGGACTGAATGCCAAGAATGGATAAGCAGTGATATCCTATTATACAGCACTGGGAGCTATATCCAATCTCCTTTGGTAGAACATGATGGAAGATGAGAAAAAAAGCGTGTATATATACACACACATGCACAACAATTCCACAAGGGCTCAGGAGAGGTACCTATTAAATCTAAAAACTGGGGTTTAGGACACTTGAAAGTATGCCTAAGAACTCATTTCCATACCCCCATTCTGCACAGTCAGGGTTTGAAGCCCAGCTTTATTTGCCACCTGTATAGTCATCAACAAATTCCTTAACCTCTGAGCTCAGTTTCTTCATCTGGAAAATGAATATGCTAGTGAAACCTGTCTCAGTTTAGTACCTGCGAAGCCATTAGAACAGTACCTGCCACATACTAAACTCTAGATGAAGACAAGTATTAGAGCTCCAGAAAGAAAACAGAGCAGGAAATTACCAAAGTACAATATTAAAAAGTCCATAAATAAAAGACACCAGTTTGCAGATTAAATAGGCTCGGCTGGTATTCAAAAAAAAATGAATCTAAGGAAACTCCCTCTAGCGCACATCATTTTTATAAGAAAAAAAAATATGAAAACTTTAAGTGCAAAATTAGGCCACATACAAAGAATAAAAAGTTAGAATTGTATTTGATTTTTCCACAGCAACCCTGAAAGCTACTGTTCCCCTCAAAAATTCTAAGAGAACAATGACTTTTCAATTTAGAAGTGTTTATCAAATTGGAGAGTAGATGTTTCAGACACAAGATCTCAAAACCCATCTCTCATGCATCATGTCTCAGGAAGCTACCAGAGGAGGTGACAAAAAAAACTGAGGTCTTAAAACAAGCAAGATGATGACTGAAAATACAGAAAATAGGGAATCCAACAAAAAGTGGTAATAGGAATTCATAGGATGATGTTGGCACAAGTCCCAGGCTGATGGCTTGCAAAACAAGCAGTCCACAATGGAATACAATGATGGAAATTTCCAAAAGGGACTAAAGAAATGGCTCTTCAATTTTCATTTTTAATTTTTTTATTTGGCCAATACTATGGAGCTGAATTAGTGACAAATATATAATAAAAATAAATGTAAGATAATTACCATATGCAGGCAAGACAGATGGTTAAACAAGCAAGATAATGTTCACACAGCACAAAAATGACTCAAACGTTTTCTACAATGAATTTTCATATAAAAATTCTAATTATTGATTCTTTAAAAATATATTTGTAATGGGAAGACTAAAGGAATAAAACTGTATATGACCTAGAGTGGAGGAAAGTGTAAGACAGCGAAGTATCACCAAAATACTAAGAAGTCTATTGATTATGTATGAAAATGGGAAGGTGGGGGGGGGAATCATTATGGTATTCTTTTTGTTTTTAAATATGCAAGGAAATAATAAAAAAAAGAGCTAAAATTAAAAAGTGATGGCCAAGAGGGAAAAGGCCTCAGGACTAAGGAGAACTATAATATCATGCATTACAAGCCTTGCAAAATTTTTGTAATATTACGTACCTCTACTAAAGTAAAATTTAAATTTCAAACAATAAAACCAAGAGAGATGGTCAAAGAAATTCAAAGCAGATAGAAAACAAAGCAAAGCAGGAATAGCAACATTCATAGCAAAAAAAAAAAAAAATGCAGTATTAATTTAAGTACTAAATAAATTATAATTATGCAATGATAAAAGACTTTCCAAAGATGATTTTATATTCATAGACTTGCTTGCACCAAACATACAGAGCTAAATATATGATGATTTTAATGCAAATTTGATTATAATCTAATTGAAGGGACTTCTACTCCCAATCAAGATGGAATAACAGGAACCAGATTTACCCTGCTGCCAGAAACAGTTACGTATCCGTCAAAGTGTATGATGAACAATTTTCAGGACACTGAACATCAGGCAGTGGACAACAGTGATCCCTGAGAGTGAAACACAAACAATATGAGCCCTAAGATTTTCTCAGCTTACTGCCTAGAGTTTCTAACCACAATGCAAGAAAGGGAAACTGAGGCAGAACCCAGTGAACTCCTTGATTTAAAGAGATTAAAATTCTATACACAGTGAAAATATCTCCTAACAAAAGCAAATAAGACTTTCAGATATAAATATACAGAAGCAGGAAGAATTTATTACCAACCAGCCTGCATTCTAAGAAATAGTAGAAGACTCTCTGCAGACAAAAGGAAAATAGCAGATGGAAATATGAATCCATGTAAAGGAATTAAGATAATCAGAAATAACATAGGTAAGTACGTGGATTTTTTCTTTTTAAATTCAACCTTTTTAAAAGACACTTGATTACTTAAATAAAAATAACAATTTAGCATAGTATTTGTAGCTTATGTAAATCAAAATATATGAAAATATTGTACAAAAGTCAGAAAGGAGGAAAGAGAAGTATGCTACTGTAAGATTTCTGTAGTAAACATGGTATAATGTCACTTGAATGTAAACTGCGATAAATTAAAGATGTATACTATAAAGCCTAATACAATCATTAATACAGCAAATCCAAGAGTTATATCTAATGAGTCAAAAGAAATAACATGAAATCATAAAACAAGTTCAATTAATTCTAAAAAAAAGGAAAAGAGAAAATAAAGAGCATAAAAAAAAAGAGATGATAGATTCAAGCCTAACCATATCATCAATCACATTAAATATAAATGATCTAAATATTGTAACTACAAGTCCAAGATTGTCAGATTGGATATAAAAGCAAAACAAATATATTCTGCCTACAAAAAACACATTTTAAAAAGAAAGTCACACATAGATTAAAAACAAAATAAAACGTAAAAAGATACAGCATGCTAACATTAATCAAAATAAAGAGTGATGGTGCTATTCAGATTATTACTAAATTTCAGAGTCAAGAGTACCATGGCTGTACAGGGATCAATTTATCAAGACACCATAACAATCTTTAACTTTTTGAACCTAAGAACATAGTTTCCAGTACATAAAACAACTGATAGAAATTCAAGTTGTAATGTGTAAATTTTCAATTAGGGATTGCAATACCCATTTCTTAATAATAGATTGAAAAGTCAACAAAATCACTAAGAATACAGACTTGAATAACATAAGCAACCAGCATGTCCTAATTAACTCTGTGCAACAACCACAGAATACACATTCTGTTCATGTGTACATGGAACATTCACCAAGATAGACCATATTTAATGGCATAAAACTAGTCTGGATAAATTTAGAACACTTCAAGCCATACAAAGTGCTAACTACAAACAAAAAAACATTAAAGGGAACACAAACGCAAAAAAAAGAAAAGAAAAAGAAAACCACTGTGGTAGAGGTTAGCTCTAACATCAAGTTCTACATAACTGAAACCTGACCTATGTTCCAAGCATAACTTAGAAGTGCTGTGAATGTTCTACCTGATAAACATGACAGACGAGTATTTGTCTAGTTCCTCCATTTGTAATGACTACTCTTGCCCTTACTACTTCATCAAGCTTACAACTGGGTTTGCTTCAGTGTATGTTCCTCTTAGAAAAAGAAGGCATTTATTTCACATACTGGTTGCCTCTCGTCATATTTCAATCTTTTGCAAATATCTTTCCAAGTTCTTTAGCATTGGTAACTTTTTATCCTAATTTTCAATACTGACCTACCTTTTTCTCTAAATTCATGTTCCTTTAGTCATTTCAGTGAGAATTTAGAAGGAATAATTTAATGCACATGCTTAAATCACTTTTTCATGTCATAACCAACCTATCTTTCCTAATAAACTGCATTTTTAAATTTCAAGGCACAAAAAATATAGAATTTCACAAACTTTCCTTGTTTCATAAAACTGCATATTTAGTATTTTCTCTAGATAATTACCTTCAAATATCTAAAGTAAAAAGCCTTCCCAAATACACTTATCAGAAAAAAATATATCCATAGAGTCAACAGGAATATTTTTTGCCAATTACCTTAACAAAAATATAACAATTATTTCAGAATTTTCAGAAACCAAAAGTTAAAAAGAGATCTGCAGTAAAAAGGAAAAAGATGAAATTAACAACAGACCAAGTAGCTAAAATCCTTGTTCAATCACTGCCATAAAACATGTGCAAGTGCATGAGCGTGTGCGCACACACACACACCCTACACTTTTTATTAAAATGCATAAAGCAGCCAGAAGCGGGAGCACCAATAAATTCTTCTGTACAAGCAGAAATTTTTTAATGGCTCCCTAAACACTAATAACCACTGCTCTCTTATGTGTACTTGACTCTGTTTAACTTTTTTCTGGTGCTTTTTAACTTCTCCAAGTCAGGTACTAATAAGGAACTAATGTGGGGTTTATTTTCCCTATAGGAATAGCGAAAAGAGCAGTGCACATTATCATAATCACACAAGTCCTTCTAGCAGTGGTAGGACTTTAGATCAAAGTCTATGCATTATAGCCCAGGCAAAGAATTTAATAACAATTACTTGCAAGGGAAAGCAATCTTGTTTTTAAACATCAGATGTTTCATTGAGTATTAGTCATGGAAAAAAATACTCTTGGCAAGCAAGTGACTCAGCAGGAGGGAAAATGGACATCCTTTCAGTACTAAGTTGCTGTCGGCCATGGCAACAAGGATACCCATGCAATAGCTGACCATCATGGCCTGACATTGATGAAGGATAGCTAGAAACATGAATCGTTTTTAACTTGGGAAGATAAGTTTTTGAGGTGGTTCTCACTCGTGGAAATAATGCAATTTAAGTGAATGGTATAAGGACAATGTCGCATTTCTGTTCATATTGATCATGCACCTCAATATCCCAGGTTCCTTTTTAGTTACAGCTTCAAAATATTAAACATATCCTAAATTCAGCCTTTCTGCCTCTTTTGTCTACATTTAAACTTTTTTTTCAAGCTTTTTCTCACCCGATTCCTTTGAAATATGGCTAACACTTCTTGGATGGAAATGAACAAGATGCATCAAGATTTTTTCCTCCTGACTTCTAGCTGCAGGATACTTTTCAACTCTTTTATTTTTCAAGTACAGAGGTCGCTCCAGCATCCTGACACTACAGTAGTTGTGTTCCAGCTGCATTAATGCATTTCCTGCTGAGCTTCTGCACAAAGAGAAATTCATCTGACACCAGCAAGAAGGCAAGGGAAAATGAATAAACAATTTAAATAAAAGAAAATGGCAAGAACAGAGTAAATGATGTCATGTGGGTGTACACAGTTATGTATAAATGGGGAGGCATGAGTAAAACTGCATAGGAAGGGCAGTACCAGGAACCAATATATGATTTTTTAAAAAAGAAAGGAATGAGGATTTATTGGTCTTCAGTGAAACACAGCCACTTTAAGGCTTTTATGTGGGTCCAATTTAAATACCATCTTGAAATAAGAACTGAGTTAATCCCTTTTCTCAGCTGAATAAAGTCAGGTCTACTGAGCAGTCCACAGCAATAAAATTAGTTGCTTCCGATATTAGCCCAGAGCTTTCATCAAAGCTGTAGTCAGATACGTATGTAGCTGAGCCAATGTGGTTTTAAATCATTGTTCTGATACCCTAAATATGTTCATCGTACTTGGAAATGCAGAATATTTGCACACAATTATTTTCAGGCCCAGGGTCTTATACTCAAATGAACTTCAGTAGTATTCACCTCTTATCTCAAGCTTAACTACTAACACTAAATTATCCTCTTCTGAAACACGTAGCTACAGAAAGAAGTTCCATCACATTTCCTGTTTTCTTACAGAATAACTAAAATGACTGGAACAAGAAAATATACCTGGTAAACAAACTCTACAATATTTCTAAAGCAAGTTTTAAAATATACCCCTAAGATATAATTTACAAGATGATATCCAAGAAAGTTCTAGTTATAGCACTGATAATGATGAAATAAAGATGCAGATGTCTGGCTAATGACCCAACACGATTTCAACTTCTCATTTCCCCAAATTTTATTTATGTAGCAAAAACTTATCAAACATACTTTGTTAATAACCTCCTTCTCGGCCCTAAACACAATAAACTAGTATCTATTAAAACTGGAGAATTATTTCTAGAACCTTTTCTTTTCCTGTCTTTTTAAGTCAGTAGCTGAAAGTAAGATAATTATGCAGATACTGTAAAAATATCTTGTTAATAACTCAATTAAGAGCCACCAATATAGTTTCAGGTCAATTTTAATTAGGGTGATGCTAACATTTTGTTGGTAGGATGGCTGTATTTTTGAAACCTCTTCCATGGGCTCTTCCATTGGACTAATTTTATTTAGATTTTAACATCCCCAATTTATGGAGGAAAAAACTGGGGCTTGGAGAAGTTAATCATTTAAGGTCATATGGCTACCAAGCCAAGATTTAAATGCAGACAAATCTAACTTCAGAAATACTATCTAATCCACTGTATTTATTGCCTCCCTAATAAAAACACATCCTAGTGATTCCTATTCACAAGTACTCAGTTATAAAACTCTTTCTGTGCATCCTGGATTCTGATGCATTGAAATCTCAAAGGTCAGTGCTTTACTAATTCTATTTTTTTTTTTTTTTTTTCAAGTGGCCGCACCCGCGGCATATGGAAGTTCCCAGGCCAGGGGTCGAGCCACAGCCACTGAAGAAGCAACGCCGAGTAGTTATGCTGCGAGCCACACGGGAAGTCCAACTACTAATTCTATTTTAAAGAAAGCTGTTTCTAGGTTGATCACTAGCACCCTCAAGAATTCGATTTTTCAGTTTCATGTTTTATATGGAAAATAATCATTGATAGCATTATGTTCCAAACTGGAGAGGAGTAACAAGAAATCTAAGCCAGCTATTTTCTTTTTAAATTTTTTAAAAAATTTTTTCTACTACCTAGCTGTGTAAACTTATCTAAATTTGAAATGCCTTCAACTCCAGCTATAGCAATTCTGCATTTCTGTTTAAATGGCTGGCTTTTATAAAGAGTAGACAGGGTTTCCACCACCACACAGCAGTAACAGTGATAATACCTTCTGTTTCCACAGAACCTTTTCTCCCAGGAACTCCAAGTTATTGGATTAACTCTCCCAGTTTCCCTTGCCAACATACTTCCAAATACAGTAATCCCTTTTATTACTGTGCATTATAAGGAGAGAAAAATTATTTGAAGGGCATATAGTATGCTAAAGAATCAACAAATACAGATTATACCTAAGGCAAACACATTTCAAGAACAACATTGTGTGTGTGTGTGTGTGTGTGTGTGTGTGTGTGTGTGTGTATATATATATATATATATATATATATATATATATATATATTTTAGGGCTGCACCCACAGCATATGGAGGTTCCCAGGCTAGGCGTGAAATCAGAACTACAGCTGCCGGCCTATGCCACGGCCACAGCCACACCAGATCCAAGCTGCATCTGCAACCTACACCACAGCTCATGGCCTCACCGGATCGTTAAACCACTGAGTAAGGCCAGGGATCGAATCATGGTTCTTACTCAGATTAACCACTGCGCCATGATGGGAACTCCCAACATTGTATGTATTTTTACAAATATTCTGGCCCACTATAAGAAGAATTCTTGATTTCTTTTCACCTCTAACTCAATTTTATTGGCATAGTGAATGTTTATCGGCAAAGTTTTAACTATTTGAGTGTGTGGTAAATGCATAAGGAGATAATAAAACTGGCATTTTTGTAACTAATTTATTATAAAGTAACAAAAAAAACTTCTGAATGTGGACAAGGATTTTTAATTGAATGCCATCTTAAAATATCTAACATGCCAAGAAACAAGGCATCTATACATTCTGAGGAAGCTAACATTTTCTTGCAACAAGAAAGTTATAAGCTATGAACTTATCTTAAGCTTACTTCTACTGTAAGTATTTACACATCATAATGAAATATGCCAAGACTTGAATTTGGCTATACAGTGCTGACTGGAACACAATAACTGCCTGCTTACCATGAGAATGAAAGTTATTCAAAGAACCAGCCCCTCCGCCCAAAATTTTTAATTCTTAAAGAATATTTTAATTATGTAGACAACCTGATGCTGACTGATCCACATGGCTTCTCTCTTTCCAGAAATATCCAGGCAAACAAAGATCCAGACAGCCAAATGTGGTGTATTTACTTTTGTGATCTCATTGTTTATGACAGTCAAGTCAAACAGAAACTTTTCTGTGAATCAAACCAAGTTTCCCAGTTGCAAACTATGAATGCTCCTGTGGACATTTGCTGTAAATAGTTTGACCACATTTGTCACGTATCTGGAACTTACTTCAGAGGCAAAATGGGAATATGCAGCATATGGGTTTGGAATTCACAAAAAGTCCTCTTGTGAGGGGAAAGATTAGAATTACATGATCACAGCAGAGGAAGTTGTTAACTCAGCAATTCCAGACAGAGTGTCCTGCCAAGGAGCAGAGGGTGAATCAGGGGAGACAGAATAGAGTAAGAAATTAAAACATGAGACCAGAATGTCACAAACTGAAAATGGTAGTGATAAAGTGGAAGTGAAAACGATGACTAGACATACTGTATGTATATAGTTTACATATGTCTGTAAGAAGGCTAAGAATCTACCCTTTAGAGTTAATCAGAGAATTTTCTTCTCAATAAGAAATTTCTAAAACAAAACAAACTGATTATGTAATTGTAGTAACTAACATTTGCAAGTATTTATTCAGTGCCCTAGCATGTACCTAGCAGTACACCAGAGGTGTATCTAAATAAATGTTCAAGAGAAATCATGAATTTAAAACTACTTGTTCCAGCAATCCCACTCCTGGGCATATATTCAGACAAAGCATTCACTGAAAAAGATACATGCACCCCTATGTTCATTGCAGCACTACTCATAATAGCCAAGGCATGGAAACACTCTAAATGTCCATTGACAGATGCGTGGATTAAGAAGATGTGGTACATATACACAATGGAATACAACTCAGCCATTAAAAAGAACAAAATAATGCCATTTGCCAACACGGATGGAACCAGAGACTCTCATACTAAGTGAAGTCAGTCAGAAGGGCAAAGACAAATAGCGTATGTTATCACTTATATCTGGAATCTAATATACATCACAAATGAACCTATCTACAGACAATAAACTAACTCCTGGACATGGACTATAGTCTTGTGATTGCCAAGAGGAAGGGGGAAAGAGTGGGAGGGACAAGGAGTTTGGGCTTAGTAGATGCAAACTATGGCATTTGGACTGGATAAGCAATGAGATTCTGCTATAGAGCCCAGGGAACTCTGTCTGCTAACTTGTGATGGAACATGATGGACGATAATATGAAAAACAGAATGTCTATATATATATATATATGTATATATGTATAATTGGGTCACTTTGATGTACAGCAGAAACTGACACAACACTGTAAATCAACTATAATAAAAACTTAATAAAACTGCTTGTATACTTATTGCTTTAATTTGAAAGACTACAGATTGTAGTATTACTTCAAATTTTACTCTGCTAATAGAAGTGAATAGCAGTGATTGGTGTATATTGTCTTGAGCAAGTTCCCCTGTGACAATTAATGTCAGTTTCATTAAATCCTATTGCAAAGTACAAACACTAGCTACACATAGGAAGTATGGAGAACTCACTGATATTCCACAATATGGCTTTTACTCTTTCTTTTGAAAGTGTTATCAGTGCTGTCATAGTCAAGCGAGACAATAAATCTGTCGGACCTAATGGCATACTCAGTGAAGGGGGAACTATCTCGAGGGGAAGTTTTCTTCAATACCCAGCACACCAAAGAAAACCTCTCATTTTTCAAAAGGGTGAAAGTCATCGTTGACTTTCAAAGTCTCCATTCTCTCCTAGTAATAAAATTACAAGTTTTTTTCAAGTAGATTGTGTTTCCAAAGATGGCCGAAACACATCTTTTACAACAATACCTTTCCACTTCCTTGTCGGGAGGTAGACTTTACTCCCTTCTCTTGAACTCTGGACCGGTCGTGTGACCTACTTTGACCACAGCCATCAATCCAGATGTGGTAGAAGTGACATTATACAATATCATAGGCTGGCCCTAAGAGATCTGCAGCTTTTGTCTGACCTCCAACATGCCTCGTGTGGAAGCAGCTGCCAAGCTGTGAGCGAGTTCAATCTATTTTTGGAATAGAACAAGTTCAACGTTTCCTTGGAATATGTTCTTCCTACCTTCTTTCTTGATAGAGATGCTTTCAAATAATGAAGATCACTTCAAATCCCAACAATAATCAATTTTAATGCCAAAAGTAATTCTTGAAAGTATGTCAAATTTCTTAAAATTCCAAGGAAGGCTATCCATATAAAAGGGCACAAACATCTTTGGGCAGTGTAAGTCCTCTTAGCTAAAAAACCCAGGCTTGAATCCCAAGTCTGCCATATTGTTTGATTCTACATCTTTTCACCATTAAACTCTGAAAAATAATGAAAATTCAGTTAGAATTTTATGAGATAGTATGTGGGAAAGGGCTTAAAAGCCCCTGGTAAGTCACTGTGTGAAAAAAACGTGAGATATGGCTCAATAGGCCATTTGTACATAGTAAGGTTGTAGTCCTATACAAAAATGGCTCTGAGCTGCTTTAACAAGCTTTCCCAAAGTCTAAATTCATGTTGCGACTTTCCCAACAGGAGTGCACCCACTACAACTACTGGAGACTAAGTAGACACTGCCATCTGTGTATTCATTCAATATCCACGTGGCATGAAGCTAGAAGAGTTGTAGGCATAGGAATACAGCAAAGAAGAAAACAAAATCCAGCCTGTCTTGGAACTTTGATTTGCTTAACTAGAGACATGGTATCATGCTAATAAAGTGCTAAGAGTAAATCTATCTAGCTAAGAAAAGACAGTAACCAGAAGGATAGGAGATTACTTTAGAGATGGCCTCTCTAATACAGTAAGTTCGTATAAAGACCTGAATGAAGGCAACAAACCCTACAAATATGATCTGAAAAGATATTCCAGGCAGTGGCAACAACTACCAAAGCTCTGAAGTGCAATCACGCTCACTGCATCCATGACCAGCAGGAAGGCTGTGGGGGAGGCAGCCAGAAGAGTGGTAGGCGATGAGAGCAGAGAGCCAGAGGGGTCTGTATCAGGTAAGGTGGGATGGATCACAGCAACAACTTGAGATTTACTCCAATGAGAAGAGAAACCAACAGAGGAGAAACATAACCTAATTTACTTGTTTAAAAGATCCTTCTGGCTAGTATAGAATATAGCACAGAAGGAAAGCAGGAGCATATATAGAAAGCTTTTGCAGCAGTCCTGCGAGGAAATGATGCAACCTGGCCTCGAGTTGTGGTCCTCAGGGAGTGTCAAGTGGCTCGATCCTGGATCTCTTCCAAAATCAGTGCCAGCAGATTTGCAAACACATTGGGGGTAATGAGTGGGAAGAAAGAAGGAGTCAAGAAAGAGATGGATTACCCTGCTTCCAAGAAAACAAACACTTTTAGAGTTAGTTTTGCTGAAAGATAACCCCAAAATAAGTTTTTTAGCACCCTGTTTTCAATGTCCTAGCCAAAGGGAAAAAAATATTTTTTAACTCTGGTAATCTCTTTAGAAATTATATAACTGTCATATAAATGTACTGATTTGAGGATATATTAGATGCACAAAAGCAACTCAAATTCTGTTTTCTTTAGTTACATCTTCATAACTAAGCACAGCTGCAGACTGCCCAGGCATAATTATAGCTCCACCTGGCAGGCAGGCCCCTTGGTTTGAAGAATAGCATTTCATTATTAAAATGAAAGAACGTATGAAACAGTATATTTTAAACAGTTGAAATGGAAGGGGACTTGTAGGTCGCAGTTTCTCTTGATCACAAACTTCGTATGTTCAAGTGTCACATGAACATCACCTATCACACATCTCGTTCCAGCCTGAGTGAGGCTGGCCTTCTCATGGGATGTTCAGGTAATATTCTGGACTTTCTTAATGCAAACACTTGTAATTTCACAACATTCCAGAGAAGGAAAGGCACAATCCATGGGCTTTCTTACTGCACTCACATTCTACATGTGTCTGTCTTTCTTCAGACTAACAACTTACCTAAAAGAAAATATGTGCCAACGGACAAAAATTACTTTATCTACTATTCAATAATTTGTCATTTATTTGCTCAACTATTTGCATTGCACTGTGCTTTTAAATTATTGCATATACCAATTAGCAGAACTCCCAAAACAGGATAATTTCAACTCCTCTTTCAGCTTACCAACAAAATCCAAGTGGTTTTTTTACGAAAGCAAAAAACTATGTTTGTTCATCTTGATATTTAATCCGTAATAAAAGTAAGGTTTTATTTTGTTTCAAATTACCCATTTTATAGATGAGAATTCGATTTTCTCCCTAGACCCTACTGTTACATACTGAATCCCAGCCCTTCAAACTAAGTAAACTGAAATGTTTTCAAAATTGAAATAATTGACAAACTGCCTAATAACTGTTTTTTTTAGCACAGCTCCCTTAAAATCTAGAGATAAGTAAATAAAAATAAGTGGTGTTTGTGAATAACAAAGAATCAATTTAATAACTCCACAGAATTCAAATGCTCATAAAACACTTTTTAATTAATCCAATGCTAAGTCATAAAGGAAACCACTCAACAACATTCTCTGGCTATAGGGAAATAAAGACGTGAGTAACAAAAGCAAAACTAAAAACTAATCACTGAGAAATTTTATAACACTCTCCTGAACAACTCAACACCTAAGAATAAAATTATAGACTCTTTAGAAATTAATGATGACTCCCATTAATAAAAAACCAGAGCTTCTTAAAGTGACACTTCAGATCTGGGGACAAGTGTTGTACAAGGTTAAATGTGGGCTATTTTGTTGTCCCAGAAAACAAGTTACCAAAGACTACAAGGGTCACATGCAGAGGACCTAGGATCAATGCAAGGGGCCTCCAATGGCCAAAGATGGGACAGACAATGTAAATGCTGAAAAAGTAATGACATCAACATTAAAATCTATGCTTTTTGGTTTTTTTTATTGGCCACACCCACAGCTTACAGAAGTTCCTAGGCCAGGACTGAACCCAAGACACAGCAGCAGCAAGGTTGGATCCTTACCCCCACTGCCCCGGGCCAGGGATCAAACCTGAGACACTGTGGAGACAACACTGAATCCTTAAACTGCTGCACCACAGTGGCAACTCCAAAATCTATTCATTCTTAACACTTTCAAACCCATTTCTTCTAGAGGTTTCTAGAGCACCAACTCATTGTGAGAAATGGTAAACAAGAGATTGAAGAACTTATTCTGCCCTCCTCTATGAAATCTATTTCAAGGTAATCTTGTAGTGGATATAAGCAATTAATAGAATTGAAACTCACCATTTAGCAACCTCTAATGGAATAATGCATCTGGGCAATTATCACAGATGGCTGATAATACCATTAGGTAAGACTAATGAAGAACCTTATAATGGATGGATGAGGCTGAAGGCACTTGAGCCCATTGATCAATCTTAATATCGTAAGAAGAGAAACCCTCGGATGTTACGTGCCCCTTGATATACTAAGAAGTGCACAGCACCAACTAAGAGAAATTCTTGCCAACAATATTGAACCCAAGCCTGAATCTGGTCAAGCTTTTAGTTGTAACCCCAGTGTACAAGACAAACAGGGACAGATTAACATGGCAAACACCACCATGGAAATGAAAATCTGCCAAATTTTACCTAACAAATGACTATTTCATTTCTTTGCCAAAAAACAACAGAGGAGTTCCCTACGTGGCTCAGTGATTAACGAACCTGACGAGGATCCATGAGGATGCGAGTTCTATCCCTGGCCTCACACTGTGGGTTGAAGATCCAGCATTACTTTAGCTGTGGTGTGGGTTATGGATGCGGCTCGTATCCTACGTTGCTGTGGCATAGGCCAGAGGCTACAGCTCTGATTCAACCTTTTCTAGCTTGGGAACCTCCATATTCCGTGAGTGTGGTCCTAGAATAGCCAAAAAAAAAAAAAAAAAAAAGCCAACACAGAATGATAAAAAGGAGGAAGCACTGATATAGCCTTAAAGAGGCCTATCAACCATATTTTAGCACTGACTGATTATTAAATGATAAAGAGAATTTTGTTAACTTCACCATTTGGAGATGATGTTTAAGAGTTCAAGTCTAAGAGATGTAAATAGAAATACTTGAACATAAAATATGTAGGGCTTTGCTCTGATGTACTTTGATGACTGGGAGAGTATGGTATGGATACACAAGAATGGAAGTATTTCTTGAAATTAGTAGCATAAAACTAGGGCTTCACTATTCTAGTCTACTTTTTTACATGACTGAAATTTTTCCCAAGCAAATGGGGGTTTGTTTGCTTTGGCTCCATCTCTGGCACGTCCAAATTTACAGGCCAGGAATCAAACCCATGCCATGATTGCAACCTGTACCACAGCTGTGGCAACAGTCCTTAACAGCTTTATCACATTGGAATTTCCATAACAATATTTTTTGAAGGATATGGATAACAATGAGAATACAATACATAACAATGTATAAGATAAAAAGTGACATCAACATCATGGCAAAATAAAACATCCCTTATTTTGTCCTCCCTGTCACCCTCCCCTCCCCCACTAATAATTCAGTATCTACCCAACAACAAAAGTGTCTTGCGGGAGCTATGGAATCCAGAATTACACGTCATGAGAGCAGGAAGATTTTCACCCATCCATGCATTAGGTAATAGATACACAGAGCTCAGTCTTGGCTGTGGACCCTGCAATGGCCCATGAGCTGGCTCCAGTCACTACTGGCTATAGTGAGGGAGCCCTTGGCAAACATTTTGGTAGACAAATATTCATGAACAAAAGAGCATTTGTGGAAGGTCAAGTCTCCCCAAAGTTACCAGTACACCATTAGAGAAAACAACAATAAAAAATTTAGATGCTTTGGAAAGGGTAAGAGGAATAGCTTGACTTTCCTTGTACCACCCTTCCCCAAAGACAACATAGCTTTTGGCCAAAAGAGTTTCTCCACCCATGATTCCTCTCAGCAGCTTCCCCAGTTGTGTGGAGTACTACCAAAGAGGCTCCTTTCTCTCTTGCTCCATTTAAAGTACTGAACAGTAAGCTCTATGATTTGAGGGCAGGAAAAAGCTGGGAATGTGTGGCACAGAGAACCGTCAGAGTATAAAAGAGGACCAGACCCTACTAACTGTGTCATGGACTCCCATCATGAAGCCTGCCCATGACCCACTGGGCATGCTTCAACTGTAGATCTCCCCAACTAGCCCATAGGCACCACCAGGGCTCATCTTGCCTCACTCACATACACAAGGAGTTAGCCACAGGGTTAGGGTATTTTCCCAATTTTGGTGGTGAGATGGCTGGTGAGCACACATGGAAAGTCAGCCCAAATCTGTGAGGCCAGAACAGACCACAAACTTAACCTTCAGTGCCACTTTTTGGAAAACAAAAAAGGAGGATGTTAGCACCTGGCCTAGTGTAGCTACATATATCCATATAAAGTCTGAGAAAGCATCAATCACTAGCAAAACTGACAGGTGTTTCTCTCATGGAAGCAGTTTGTGAAAATGGAGGAAGTAACTATTACTTTTAATGTGAAGATGCAATCGATACACCAGTTCATGTAATATTTTAACAATCAAGGAAACATAGCTCATTCCCATCGTGGTACAGGAGAAATGAATCCGACTAGTATCCATGAGGATGCAGGTTTGATTCCCAGGTTTGCCCAGTGGGTTAAAAATCTGGCATTGCTATGATCTGTGGTGTAGGTTGCAGACGCAGCTCGGATCACATGTTGCTGTGACTGTGGTGTAGGCTGTCAGATGTAGTTGCGACTCAGTCCCTAGACTGGGAACTTCCATATGCCATGGATGTGGCCCTAGAAAGCAAAAAGAAAAAAAAAGAGTCAAGGAAATGCACTATCAAAGGTTAACAATCTTCTAGCAACCAATCCCAAATTCATGAGGATGTGTGATCTACCCCCCCCCCAAATTCAAAGTGTTTAAGGAAACAAACATTATACAAGAAAACACAGATGGACAAATCAGGAAAACACTTATAAACAAAATGTAAGTTTAACAAAGAAGTAGAAATCAAAAACAAAAAATTCTGCAACTGAAGAATATTATTAATTAAATGAAAAATTCATATAGAGCATTAACAGCACAATTTATCAACCAGAATAAGAATCTGTAAGATAGGACACAGGAACTTTGAAGTCCATTCAATGGAGAACAAAAAAATAATGAAGAAAAGAAAGCCTACATGAATCTGAGCTGGCCCACGACACAACTCACAGCAACGCTGGATCCTTAACCCACTAAGCAAGGCCAAGGGTCAAACCTGCATCTTCATGGATACTAAGTCAGTTCATTACCACTGAGCCACAATGGGAACTCTCTGTATAATTTAAATTTTATTACTCTCTGGAAAGGATACAATTATGCAGACAATAAAAAGATGAGTAGTTGCCAGGACCAAGGGGTGGGGAGTGGGGAGGATGATTAAGGAGAACACAGAAAATTTTTATGACAGTGAAATACTCTGTATGGCTTCATATCGATGAATATATGTCATTATACTTCTGTCCAAACTCCCGGAATATACAACACCAAGAGTGGATCTTAAGGTCAGCTATGGCCTTTTAGGTGACTATGATGTGTCAATGTAGCTTTCTCCTTGGTAAAAAGATAAAATAAAAACAAAAACCACTGTGGTGAGTGATGTTCCTAAAGGGGGTGGCTGTGCACGTGTGGGGCATGGGAATCAATACAAAATCTCTATACTTTTTTTTTTGTCTTTTTGTCATTTTAGGACTGTACCCATGGCATGTAGAGGTTCCCAGGTTAGAGGTCTAATCGGAGCTACAGCCGCTGGCCTATGCCACAGCCACAGCAACGCGGGATCCAAGTCGTGTCTACAACCTACAGCACAGCTCACGGCAACACCGGATCTTAACCCACTGAGCAAGGCCAGGGATCAAACTCGCAACCTCATGGTTCCTAGTCGGATTCATTAACCACTGAGCCTTTCTTATTATACACATAGAGCTTTAAAAAAGTCTGTAAAAAATTTTTTTCACTAGTGTGTAAGAAATATGTATATTTACAACAAAAATAAAAACACATTTTAACTAATGGGAAGTTGTTCAATACATTATGATATATCCATAAAAAGGAATACCACACAATAATTGAAAACTAAGGTAGAACTCTTTACAGTTACATGGAAAGATATTCACAGCACATTAAGTGAAAAACTTAATTTACATAATTACATATATACTACAGTAGGCAGCCTACAGATAATTACCTAATGACATGTATACTACAGATGGTGCCCAAAAATCACCATATTCAACACCTTTGTGTAATCCCCTCCTCTTGAGTGCAGGCTGGACTTCCAATTTACTTTTAATAAATAGAATGTAGGCAAAATTATGGGCTATCACTTCTGAGATTATGTTGCAGAAAGACAGAAGTTTCCCCTTACTTAATGTAATGAAAGTCAGCTTCCATACTGTGAGCTGCCCTACAGAGAGATTCCTGCAGCCAAGAACCAAGGGAAGTCTCCAACCACCCTCAGGTCAAAAGCCCGAGGTCATATAGCATTCTTTTCTTTCCTTCACCAACCACATCCAATCACCTGTGTATGTCTTGAGTCTGACCGCTTTTCTCTATTTTTATTGCTCCTCCCTCGATCCAGCCACTACCATTGCTCTCCTAGACCACTGCAATAGTTCTCTTACTGGTCTCCCTGCTCCCACATTTGCTCACCTCTACACCATTCTTCACACAGGCCAGTACGGTTTCTTTCCTTTACTCCTTATATGGAAATTCAGCCTCACAGAAAAGTTCTGACAGTCATATATTGCCTACATCTTGGTACCAAAGCTGTTGCCCCAGGGTCATACTCCTGCCCCTCCCTTGAATGGCAAGCAATTGCTCTTATCCAAGTTTCAGCAGGAAGCTGCAAAGAGGGAAAACAAGAATTGGCTAAAACAAGCTAGGCTTAAGATGGTCAACATTTCATTTCCAGCAGATTTTGAGCCTCATTATACTCTCGCTGTAATATTTTAGCGTGCTAAATGACACCTCCACCAGCACCTAGACAGCTGACAGTTACCATGACAACAATAAAAAAAAGCCCATACAAGGACTGAAAAAGGAGTGTTGCCCCAGTTCCAAGTCCAAATCACACCTCTGTTCTTAATTCATGAATATTCCTGGAACTCTTTCCAATTCCCTCTCTTCTTCGTTGACCCTCATATATATATGGTGTCTTATACATGTGGTGTCAGGTTGAGAAGTTGATTTGTGAACTAAGTTCCTCCTTCTCTGTTCTTTGGCCATTGACTAAACCTCATGCTGTTTCAGTCTTAGCACTGGTTTCGTTATCGGCTGTCCAAATCTAAGCGGAAAAAGAACCTCCCGGCTTGAGGTCCACGGACATGGGTCCAAGCGACCAATTCAGTAAAAATCTCACCATTTTACCCCTAAATATTTCCAGGTATATTTCCTAAAACAAGAACTTTCTCTTCCATAAAGAGTCCACTTACAAAAAAAAAAAAAAAAATCAGAAAGTTAACAGATACAATTTTATTGTCTTATCTACAAATCAATCAATTTTCAACAATTGTCCCAATAATAAAGTCATCCCTTTTAAAGAGTAATTAAAACTGTCACTCCCCTGCTATACATACTCCAACGACTGTCTATTGCATTGTAATAATAACCAATGTATTTCCTCTAGCCATTAAGACCCTGCATGTTCAGAATCCTGCTTATTTCTCTGTCATCTCCTTACACTCTCCCAATTCTTCACTTTAATCAGAATCTTCTGATCTTCATGTTCCCCTAGTACATAAGCTCTTTCCTACCCCAGATCCTTTGCTCTACCACCCTGGAATGGTCTTCCCCATAGGTCTTCACTGGTGACTCATCATCACGCAGGCCAAGTGTCCTTTTCTCAGACTATTTTATGTTGCTTTCCCCTTGCGTGATTTTTAGGAAGGGAGGTAGGAATATGTAATTCCAGGCTGTTGCCACGTTCCTACAAGAACTCTTAAGAGATTGACTTCTTCGCAATTCTGTATATATTTTGTGGTATTCCATTCATTTAAGTCATTAATCAGTGCATGGTACATATAGGTTATTCAAATTAGATCAAACTCCTGTTCTTAAATTTATAAATAGCAACGTATACTACCATATTAATGATCTTGAATATTCCCCACAAAGTTGTTGTCATTAAGGCAGCAATGATTTCTTGCTTCAACATGTTAACAGTGTAAAAGAACAGGCTTTATAATTCAAATGCAAACTTACCTACAAGTACCTAAATGATCAAGTTCTTTTGATTGCAAGATGTGACCAAGGACGTAAATGAATTACTTCATCTCAATAACCATGTATAATCAATGTTAGTGTGTAAGGCATTTGTACAAGGGGTGTGCCGAACACTGCTCACAACTGTAGCAGCTGCCTAGAATCATGAAAACAGTAGCAGAAGACATCATGTGGATTCTAAACATGACATGATGGGAAGCAGAAAATTATTATTGCTATTATTTTGGGCTTCATGTCATTCCTCTATAGTGCCATCCTGTGTTGCCCCTATTTCAGGTAGCAATCTCTCTCCTTCCCACGGTCAATGACAAGTATTACATATTTGAATAAAATGTCAACATCCCACATTAGGCAGGGTAATGTGAATCCATCATCGAAATATCTTTACAACTTAGGACTGTCATGTTCAAATTCTCCCTCACTGTTCATAGCTGAAAGAAACAGCATCTTTAAGACCTTGCCTGAGTTTTCAGCTAAAGCCCACTTGATTTCAAGGTGACAGAGTATGTTCTTAAGAGCTGTTACCACCTTGGATAATTTTAAAACTAGAGAAAGGCTGTGAGCAGGAACAAAAGAAGATTAACACCTCTGCATGTCGATGTAGCATAACTGAGGCGGGGTGGCCAGTGACCCAGAACTAATAATGCTGCTGCAACGGCTGCCAATTGAGAAGAAAATTGAAATAAGGGGCAAGTGAGGAAACCTTTATCAACAATTAAAAACAAAGAGCTTCCTTCATCTTTCTGAAAGCCATAGACATGTGTGGCTAAGAGCAGAGGATTTTGAATACTGTCAAGGTCACAACTGCAAATAGTGAGTTGGCTGGCAATATTAAAAGGCACCAAAAACAGAAGGATACAAGTCAACAAAAACGTTGCTGCAATGCAAAACACAGGGAACTGGGAACAGGATGTCACATTTGGCCTTGGCAAACCCAAGTGGAAAGGAGAAACTGATTACCAAAGCTCTGGGGCTGTGTGCCACGTTGTTTGCTGTTGTTGCCTGAAGATTTTGGCTAGTTGAAGTCCGTACTACTTTTTCAAGTCAGTTCAATTCAACAAATATATTGCAAACCTGTGACCTCCAAATCCTAATCCACTAGGATATGGAAAAAAGATGTTCAAGGTTCTTAAAACTAACTCTTTAATCTCTCTTAAAAGATCTTGTTTATGTTATAAGATGTATATTTTCTACTACAATAACAGTACATGTCAATTAGTAAGTGTATCAACAAGCCTATAACAACAAGTAATACAAAATTTACTGAATAAGGGTACGTGATCAAAAATACAGATTCTGATTTGGTACGTCTAGGATGGGGTCCAAGCGACTCTGGTGGATACCTTTTACATATATTAATTCATTTTCATCCTTAGAACAAATGTGACACTAGGTTGGACAATATTCCAATGCAGACATTATAACTATTAGCCCTGTATAGACAAGAACCCTAAGGCATAGATAGGTTAGGTCACTCTGCAAGTTGACAAAACAAGTAAGTGGGGGAAGCAGAGTTCAAATCCAGACAGTGGCACCAAAGCCAGGGTTCTTAAGCACTATACAACCCAGTCTTAATAACTTAGGCAACTCTGACCCAAAACAGTTAAGGAAAAAAGATGAGAGAATGGACAATCCCAGGTAAAAGCAATATATGGGCACCCAGTGGGCAGCTCCACCAGCCCGGATAACCCCCAAAGTTTTCTCAGTCACCAGCCCTAACGTATACTCCCAAGCAAATCCCACACGTTAGTCACATGTGATTCTAGATTTGTCCCCTTTCACAAAACCAAAGGCGAAGATAAGAAATAAGACAGAAACACCGCTTCCATAAAGTATCACCCCACCGGAGCAGCTCACTGTCTTTTTTTAATAGAAGCCTTTCCCCGAATGGAACTAATTATCGCCATCTGCCGTTCCATACTTCCATTTCCTCTCTAACAGCTCATTCTTCAAAAACTCAGTAGCTTCCTCCCTTTACATTTGTAAATGCTGTTGACTATGGATAAAATCCATGTTTACTTTCTATTCAAAACCTCATAGGAAAGCTTGTTTTAATCATCCACAGATGTCTCGTTCAGTTCTGCTTAGCTTGGCACACAACTTCAGAGGGAAATAAAAGAAAAATCTTTATTTTGTATTTCAATTGTAGATTGTTACAGACTAAATAAAACGCCAAATTGTTATTGGAAACAACACAGCCACTGTAATAACGATAGTCGACATCTCATTTTTACAATTATAATTTTTTCTGGCATTTGTTTAACTCAAGATGGTTTCCATATTTTACAAAGGGCTTTTTCTCTCCTCTCTGAACCTGCATTGAAGCCATCGAACTTTGTAATTTACTTTTAATACAGTCTTATACATTGGAGAAATAGTGCAATTGTTGGAGGATATATAGTGATTAGGCTTTTAAGTGATACTTTCCATCCTTCTGGTATCATGTTTTGATACATGTTTTCCATTTGAATTCTTTGTACGCACCCTTTAGTCTCAAAAGCCACTCCATAATACCTCTGTGGGTCCGTTTTCCCTGGTTTCCATTTTTTACTTAACTAAGGAATGATTATTCATATATACATAGTCACTATAAATTATATTTGCACTTCAGTTATTAAATATAAGCAGTGAAAGCAGCTTTTCTGGTGAAAAGGGTCTTTCTACGAATTTGTGGTACATTCTCTACTGGTCTTGAATAACTTTGACATGATTGCTTAATATGTATACCCTTTCTTTCTATTCCCACCCCTCCTACCAACCCAAAGCTCACCTGATTAATGGATATTCTGGAATTTTCTAATGAGGTGATCGTTTCTTTTCACTCCACCAATGCCAAGACTCAAACTACACTCACCAAGACCTAAGCCCAAAATTTATGCAACTTTTATCTCTTCCTAAAGCCAGCCTATCACATCACTCCTCCAGAAGCATTTCATGTAAATTATATTTACATGGCAGAGTTCACTTTGACTTTTTTTCCTCATTCCAGTGTGTTAAAATACCATAAAAATTACCTTGTTTTTGTCTTTTGCTTCAGTACACATGGTTCTAGATGGAGCTTCTCAAATCACTACAAGGATCCTCTATGTAGACTTTTTTTTTTTTTTAATTCCCCTGTGTTGGCCCCAGAATGAGACTGTCTTGATTAGAGAGCCAGTTATGGCTCCTTGTAATCATTCCAATATACATGCCAATATACACTTTGACTTTGGTTTGATGGTGCTTATTTTGCTTTGTCAAAATTCTATCCCATTGTTCTGTCTACGCAGAATACAGAAGTCAAAGCAGTTGTGCATTTCTGGAGTGAAGAATGAATAGCTGAGGGGAAATGGTTGAGATCTGGGTCTGAAAGAAGTCACTAAACCAAATAAAATCTTTCAAATCAAAGTAGCAAAAGAAGCAGTTTTCTTTCCATCACCTTATTTTCCTATGTCAAGGTGACAACTCCTCAAAGAAGAGTTTTAATTTTATGTTCATAGTGAGAAAGAATGTTGACTTTCTCAGATTATCTGACCTGAAAGCTATATACATATATGACAACAATGACAATGAACTACTCTAGTCAACAATGAACAAACTTAGTAAACAAATGTAGTACTTGACTGTACTTTTTGATGCTAAGGTCATGCATTGTATTTAGAATAAGTAAAGCACTCTTATATATATATATTTTTTTGTCTTTTGTCATTTTAGGGCCGCACTCGCGGCAAGTGGAGGTTCCCAGGCTAGGGGTCTAACAGGAGCTGTAGCTGCTGACCTTCGCCACAGCCACGCAGAATCCGAGCAGCGTCTGCAACCTACACCACAGCTCACGGCAACGCTGGATCCTTAACCCACCGTGCAAGGCCAGGGATCGAACCCGCAACCTCATGGTTCCTAGTCGGATTCGTTAACCACTGAGCCACAACGGGAACTCCAAAGCACTCTTAGGTTTAATTAAGGCTAAGAGTGCTTTAGTTTTTAAAGGCTATGAGTGACTTGAGTTTTTAAAATTATTGCACACATCATTCACCTCAGAAAAGGCATCAAGATTTCGTCATTTTTTGATATCCAGACACTGTAATCAAGACAACTGGATTACTATGAGGCAAGGACAACAAATTATCATCTTCCCCATAAGACAAAACTTCATAAATTAACCAGAGTTCTTCTCGCTATAGACTTCTGCCACCATTTACATGGTAATGACAGTAAAATCCTGTTCTCTGGTTATGTGTCCCCCTTTAAGGAAGAAGAGAACTTAAGCACTTTAGCCTAATTTCTCTATGTGTATAAAATATTGGGGATCCTTTTACGAATATGAAAATATAACCTAGTTGCTCTGAAAATAGAGTGGTCAAATTTCTAAGGACATCGCAATTAAAATGAAAAGCAGAGGAGACAGTAAGAATATATAACCCTATAGGAACAGAGGCATTTTATTTTGTACCATAGTTAAAAGTTATTATATTCTTAAAATTCAGATATAAGCCTTTAAATATTTCAAACGAAAGCATGTAGTCAATTTACAAAATGTCAGGCAAGTTCCACCCACTTCTACGAAAGTGAGATGGTGATTAGTTTCTTCATCTGTGCAATCTGTCTGTAATATACCCTATTTCCTCAAGCCTAATGTTATTAATTCTAAGACGTTTTATTTGCCAAGAAAAAAAATCATGCCACTTTAGTTACAATAGTCCATCAATGGTAAAACACATCCCCATTTCAGAGATAAAGTGTGGGAAAAAAGTGTTCATCTCAAACTTGGAGAAATACAGTAAAGTCCTTTCCACATATTCACATAGAAACAAAACCCTACTTCTGGAACACAACAGAATACTTGCTTTTGAGGGGATATAGAATGTGTAATAAATACTTTGAAGAAAGAAAAAGACACCTCACACAGAAAGTTACCTTGTCTGTACAGGTTCAGAAATCTGAATTTTGTAATACACGTTTTCCACTGTGGCCTTACATACCTATGTATTTTACACTTAGTACGGATTATAAAAGTAACAGGCTTTTATACTAAGAAAACTTTAGAAAAATGCAAAAAAGGGAGGGAGAACCCAATAAAGATCTGCCTCTTTTTGATCTGCTACAACATAGGCACTGTTTAAAAAAAAAAAATTAAACTCCTCCTTTTCTCTCGTTTTGTCCTTTACATCCATATGGTCTCTTCCCACCACACAGCTGCTCTTATACTTGCTGCTACAGCCCCCCTCAGCCCCTACATTGCTCAACCAGCTTCTAGAACCTTTGCCCCACTTGCAATAGGAGACATTCAGCCTCAGTCCTCCCATTTGATTCCTCTGAAGCAGAGAGGAGGGAGGAGGGTAGAGAGAGAGGGCTGATTAGAACGCAAAGATTCTAGGACTTGGGATTCAGAATCAGCTTCAGGGAAGCTCAAGCTTAGCACTATTAATATTGTTTCAACCATTTCAACCATCCTACTATAGTGAGAGAGAAAAGGAGTGTTATGTTTCACCTTTTAGCATTTTAGTCCTTTCTAACAGATTCCAAAATTCTCTTTTAAATAGGACGGTAATACATATGCACACAGATTCAAGGAGGAACACAAACCCTGTTGTCCCCGGAGTCCAGGCCAAGATCCACTGATCTGCAACAATGCAGGAAGAGGTATAAGCAGCAACCCTTTGTCTTTATTCTGCACTGACACCCATCAGTCAGCTTCTACTAGGAGAGAGACAAGAAATTCTCTCCTACCTAAGATCAACCACAGACACAAGGCAGAGTTGGGCTGTCAAAGGGACAAGAGGAAGGAACGCTGAGAAAACCTTAACTCCCAGGCTCACAGGGGCTGGACCAACCCAGTAGAGAACTCCCTGTGTCCACCCCAAGCCCAGTACCAATTCACGCAACATGAAATGAGACCCATGGCTCTCTTGGGAAGACATGGTAGAACGGCAACACTGAAAAAAACATCCAGCACCGCTTTCCCACACTAAGCACAAGGTAACAGCAGCTACCACTGAGGTAACCTGAAGGCTGTGGTGAACCGAGAACAGTAACACCAATAACAAAACCCAAATCTAGCTCAACTCCTGAATAGACTGATTCAACCCCCACACTAATGGCATGAAACAAGAGAAGCCATACCCGCCACCAAGCAGAAATACTGTTTAACTTAGTTGCTTAAATTCTTCTACACGTTATGTCCAGGATTCAAAAAATGTAAAAGACATAAAAAGGCAAGATAAGGCAACCAGTGTCAAATGAACAGTCAACAGGAGTCAACACAGAGATGGCTTAGATAATGGAACTTACACACAAGGACTTTCAGTATTAGCATATTAAACCATTCAGAGGAACAGTTGGACAACACGTATGAACAAAGAGGAAATATCAGTGGAGATGTAAACTACAAAAAAGACTCAAATGGAAATGCTGCTTTTACATTAAAAAAAAATGACAAATTCCTTTGATGAGCTTATTAGCGGATGGGACACCATGAATCTAAAGCTGGATTAATAAGGAGTTCCTGTTACAGCTTGGTGGGTTAAGAATCCAACTAATATCCATGAGGACACAGGTTTGATCCCTGGCCTTACTCAGTGAGTTAAAGATCTGGTGCTGCCCTGAGCTGTGGCATAGGTTGCAGACGCGGCTCAGATCCAGTGTTGCTGTGACTGCAGCTCTAACTCCAATTCAACCGCTAACTCCAATTCAATGTCATAGGTGTGGCCCTAAAAAAAAAGTATTAATAGCAAGTATCCAAACCAAAACAGAGGGAAACAGATAAGGAAAACAGTAAGTTTTAAATGGAAAAAGACAGCTATAGGGTAATATCCAAAGGCTAAATATATATATACATATATATAAATATATATACATATATATATCTCAAATCCAAAAAAGAAAATAGAGAAACAAGTATTTCAAAAAATACTGGTCAAGAATTTTCCCAAATTAACAAAAAAAACCCCACAAATCCAAGAATCTCAGATAACCTCTAGCAGGATTTTTTTTTAGAGAAACGAAAAACAAACTACCAAAAAACACTTAGAGACATCAAACTGTTGGAAAAATACTGAAGACAGGTGGAGAAAAAAGTGGTATTATATTTAGAGGAAGAAAATAAAGTAAAACTCTAAAGTACCATTGTATATATAATTTCATATCATAAAATTAAATTGTGACACTCATCTTGGCTTCTTAGAGTATGTTTGATGTTTCCTCAGAATTTTCTGTTGTGACAGTACAAGTTAAGGAGAGAGACCACTCTTATTCTTTTATTAATAATACCTATGTGTAGTGCTAAACAAAGCATGGGTATTCAGTAAGACTTCAGCGTAAACTTAACCTCACTGATAAAATGGAAAATTTTCTTACAATACATAGTATTAAAAATTTGTTTTTAAATTAATTTTATGAGACATCTTATATTCTTTTATTTTTCTGAAATAAAAGGTGAGAAACATTTGTGGGGCTGGTTCTACCTTTACCACAATGAGCTCAAGGATCCTCTTTACTTTTTCCTATCTCCCAACACCTACATATTGAATTTTAGATGCTATTATATTCACCAATGCATTGTCTTATCTATAATTTTCCAGGTGCACTTTCTCTTCTACAGAGGATAATCACACATAATTTCTCTAACATCTGTGTTTTATATCCAAAAACAGATAACACATTGCTTGGTTACTAACATTAGTATAATTAAAGTACCCAGGAAGGTCCAGCACTTCTCTGGATATTTTTAAGTCCCAGGCCCAAGAAGAGCAACCCTCAAGTCAACAGATGTGGAGACCCCAACCTTCATCCTTCCTCTCATCTCAGCTGCTTTTTCCCTGCTGTCCTCAGCTTCACCTTTCTGGCCTCCTATCTGTCTCAGCACATGGTCAGATTTGAGGTTCCCCAATCCACTTGATCTAATTCCTCCATCACTTTATTCTGCAGTCCACGGCCTATTTTCTTGCAAGCACCGTATCTGTTCATAAAGGCTTGCTAGAACCTCCTTCATAAACTGCATACCAGGTTCTAATCCCAGCCTCAGCAGTCAGACTCTGGACAAGGAGTACTCCTAAAAGGTCTGAAAACAAATCTCTACATAAAGCCAAAGTAAGAAGGTGCTAATACCAGCTATATAAATAATTTTTACTAGGACTATGTTTAAGGGAAGAGCAGCAATTTTTCACAGGTTATCTATTAAATCAACGTAATTCCAAAATTATTGGTTTAGCAGAGTGTTAAGATTAATGGAATATTCAGCCTACCAACTTCCCGTATAAGCAGAATATTTCACAGAAACTAGGACCACTATCAAGATATGCCAGTATACTCTTCAAAATAAGTGTTCCTAAGAAAACTCCAAGGATCTGAACTTAAAAGATGAGCAACACTAAGTGTTCAGTCTACTTCTTTAACCCACCCAAGGTATCACAGTTGATTATTACTTGTGATAGATATGGTCCATCAAGTTGATGGAAACCTTGAATTAGCAAATGCTCAAAACTACCCTTAAGGGAAATAGAGTTGGGTTCTTGTGAGCTTCTAGTCTTATTTTCAAGAACCAATCAATGCATAACCTTGTTTTAGGTTTAAAAACATGTGACTTAATATGTATTTTTGAGTTGCTGACATTGAACTCATGACCAACAGAATGGCAACTCATCCATCAAGAAGCTTAACTAAAACGTGTTCTCCCTGTAAGATACGTCATATGACATTATACTTGGGGGACATTTTCAACAGCAAAATCAGAAAAGCACCAAAATGTGGGAAGTGCGGCACTAAATAGGCCAGCGAAAAACCAGGAACTTACTGTCTGAGCACTGGAAGGTAGAAGATCATCGGCTTCTTTGACCTCTGCTGAGAACACGCATGTAAGGTGACTCAGATTTTTCATCCATCTGTGCATGTCCACAGATACTGCAAAAGTACTCTAGGTACTGATCTGGGGGTTCCAAGTAAATTTTACCAAGCAGGCAAGTTCACATAAGCCATGAGTAATAAGGAACAGCTGCATCTCTACTCAAATGTCTTTCTCAATGGCTCTATCTGCTATCTACCTTGAACCCCATCTCACCTCTTGATTCACTTGGTACTTATTCATCACCTCTTTCAATGAATATCTTCATCTTTCCTAGTCATTGCTTGGTTCCAGGCTCTCACCCCAGCAAAGCATTCACATGGAAGTGCCTGGGGAAGGCGCATCCTATTTCATACATAGGCACTACCTTGGACACAGTGTCCACACAGCTCTTGATTTCTGCTGTTTCAATCACATCCACACAAAATCTGAATTCACAGCTCATTATCACTTTCTTCCTCAAACTACTAGTATTTTCAAATCTGAAACCTCTCACTGAAAAAGCTTAAAGTATGAGTATCTGAAAAAATAATGATTATCTGGACTATTGTGTTCTCAGTTACTTAGATCATTTATAACTTAAGTTTCATAAACCCTCAATAATTATCCCAACTCTACATTTTTTTAAGAGAAACTTACTCAAATATTGCCTATCCCTTGTTCGTAGTGAAGTGCTAAGTGTATGAGAGTCTACTTTCCTTTGGGCATACTGAAGCTGTCCATAAAAGCATATATAGATGTATTATTATTTACTAATGAGCTATTTTACTGACTGATTTAGTTCCCTCTGAAAGAGAGATGGGGAAGAGGAGATCAAGAGAACTGAAGCACTGAAGTAGAGACTTCCCGAGCTGTATTAACTGACGTGCCCTGAAAGGTTCATAGAATATAGTATCACATGTTTACAGTATGGAAGGAATCCTAACGTTTTTCACCTCTAAATTATGGGCACCATCAGAGTCAGGATCAAGGCTTGCTTTGTTCACCACTGGGAGCCCCAAACATCAATACTTTGCTTAGCACATAGATGACATAGAAAAAAATATAGTTGAGTTTATTTCTCAGTAATAAAATTTATATACAAAACATGTGGACAAATCTCAAAAACATGTTGAAACAATCCTCACACACACAAAAGACACATCCCAGATAATTCTGTTCATATGAGGATCTTCCATATAGTTTCACAATAGGTGAAACTAATTTCTAGTGGAAACAGCAGTTCCCTTGTCAGGGGTAGGGAAGGAATATGGATTGGAGATTGCCCGAGATGGGGTACTTTTAAGAAGCTTCTCCCTCAGGTTTTCTGCTGTGCAACCAGATTTGGGGATGACAGATCTAGATTGTATGGAACTGCTGCAATCATTACAAAGTCTTCTTTGGGACTGGCTCATTTCCTTTTTTGCAAAGTTTACTGTATTTTTTTTCTTTCCATTCAACTAGAATCTGCTTCACTGGAATATACCACTCATCTTTTCTTTTTGGAACCATAAAGTAAAACCCTCTCCATTGTAATTACAGCTTTCATTATTAACGCTTATTACATTATGTTAGGTAGCATGTTCTGTACCACGATTCATGTGCATTATCTCCTAGCACATACCTTTTAAATTTCTTATCCCCACTCCCTGCCATCTTCCTTCCTCTCCTTATACCAAGCAGTCCTGGTAGCTTCAACTTTCAGGAAGTTATGACATGACTTCTCATTTCTTCACCATCTTTTTCAGAAAGTCATTCACCAAGTGAATGAGTGTGAATGAGTTTTTCAGGTCTCTTTCTGACAACAGGTACTGACAGATGTGGACACTAACCTACATGAAAAAGCAGAGTCTGGAACCAAATAGGAAACAACTTTCGACTACTTCACAGTTCTGCCCAACGCCAGCTCTACTTAAAGGGAGATGGTGCTTTCCTCTATCTGGCCAAACAAGGGAGCTCAAGTCATCTGAAAACCAGTTTCTACCATTTACAATGTAGACATGTTTGGCTGAAATTAATCCTTTCAGTTGTCATTTCATGAGCTACAAAAAAATTGCATAATATCTCTGTGTCCAATAAGGTCACCCCATGATCTGTTTTTGTTTTGAGTGTGTTCAAACATTGTTGCTAAATGCCGAAGTTTAAACAAGCTGGATTAAAATATTTTTAGGTAAGTTGGTGCTTTCAGTGCCCCAATCTTAAAACTCTTCTATAGCCCACTTAAAGTTTCTGAGTTTTATCATTTTTCATGAATTATTATACTCTGCCTCGAATCAGATGGACAGTTTAACTACTCTGGTGGCATTAGTCTAACCTTCACAAATATTGGTATTCTTGGCTAGGATACTTTTGTGAATTGATGTTCGTGTATCTGTAACATGTTTTGTCAGCATATTCCTATGTTTCTTCAACTGCTAATTTCAAAATTGGAGTTTTCAATTCCCAGCCTATTTAGCCACAATTCCTAAGATATTTAACCACCATTAGGTGTAACTTTTTTCCCCCTTTTTTTAGAGCTGCACCCACAGCGTATGGAGGTTCCCAGGCTAGGGATTCAATGGAAGCTACAGCCACTGGCCTACACCACAGCCACAGCAACATCAGATTCATGTTTGGCTCAAACAAACATCATACATGTTTGGCTTAGCATCTGCAAGCTACACCACACCTCACGGCAATGCCAGATCAACTCACTGAGAGTGAGGCCACAGATCGAACCTGCAACCTCACTGTTCCTAGTCGGATTCGTTTCCAGTGTGCCACGATGGGAACTCCAGGTATAACTAAAACTGCCATTTTGGGTGGCCAAAATGGTTCAGTCTAATACTAACTTAATTTGGAATTTAAAAAATAAAGCACAAGTACTTCTCATTAGCATTTTACTTCTACCTCTCACTGCAATGGTTCTCACCTTCTACTATGAACTAAAATACAATTTTCTATCATCGATATTCTTTTTCATAGTCTTGAAAAGGAATACCTGAATCTACCTCTAAGATTATCTTTTCACCATTTTGACTCAGCTGCTCTTAAATAGCTTTGAGGGACCCCAGCTCTGAGGGAACCACAAGTTTAAATGTAATTTCAATGCTGCCATTCAAAGGTAGGTTGGAAATACAGTGTTTTGTATTCTAAATAACCTTTAAGTTCTACTCCAAGAGGTTTTAAGAATTATACAGATGGTTCTTATTTTCTTGCCAAGTAGCACAGAGCCCTCAATAACTCAAAAATACTCAGCACTTGCAAAGATGAGGAACTGATAGTGTAAGAAGAATTAAGTGACTAATCTTTCATAAAGCCATTTACTTTTTGAACAACATCTGGATATCCAACTAAAATAACATAGCATGAGGCAAACCAAAGGCCAGTAGGCCCACGAAAAAATATATTATCACTAATTATTAGAGAAATGCAAATCAAAACTACAATGAGGTACCACTTCACACTGGTCAGAAAGGCCATTGCTAGAAAAATCTATGAATAACAAATGCTAGAGAGCGTAGAGAAAAAGGGACCGTCCTACACTGCTGCTGGGAACGTAAATTGGTACAGCCACTATGGAAAATAGCATGGAGGTTCCTCAGAAAACTAAATGTAGTATTACTAATATGTTCCAGCAATCCCACTCCTGGGCTTAGGTAGAGACAAAACTATAATTCAAAAAGATACATGCATCCCCATGTTCACTGCAACACCACTGACAATAGCCACAACATGGAAACCACCTGAATGTCCATCGACAGAGGAATGGATTAAAATGTAGTACGTACACACAATGGAATACTACTCAGCCATTAGAAAGAATGAAATAATGCCATTCACAGCAACATGGATGCAGCTAGACATTATCTTATTAAGTGAAATCAGAAAGACAAAGACAATTATCTTATGATATCATTTACATGTGGAATCTAAAATGTGGCACAAACGAACCTATCTACAAAACAGCAACAGACTCACAGACATGGAGAACAGATTTGTGGTTGCCAAGAGGAAAGGTAGAGGGAGTGAGATCCACTGGGAATTTGAGGTTAGTAGATGCAAACTACTACATTTACAATCAATAAGCAACGAGGGCCTACAGGGAATTTTATCCAGTCTCTAGGGATGGATCATGATGGAAGATAAGAAATGGAATGTATGTATATTCAATGACTGGGTCACTTTGCTATACAGCAGAAATTGGCAGAACACTGTAAATTCACTAGTTTTTAAAAAGTAAAAAATAGTTACAATTTTTTAAAAAACATGGCATGGGAGTCAGATGGTGGTAATAGCAGGGAACACAGAAGATGCAAAGTATTAAATTTTGGTGAAGTCTGGGAAGCAAAATATCCATTTAAACCAAGTTCAAAAATATAAGTTTAGAGCATTGGTTAAAAGGAGTTCCCGTGGTATCAAAGTAGAAATGAATCCAACTAACATCCATGAGGATGCAGATTCGATCTCTGGCCTCGCTCAGTGGGTCGGTAACCCGGTGTTGCCATGTGCTGCAGTGTGGCTTGGATCCCACATTGCTCTGGCTGTGGTGTACCTACAGCTATAGCTCCAATTTCACCCCTAGCCTGGGAACTTCCATATGCCATGAGTGCGGCCCTGAAAAGCAAAAAAAAAAAAAAGGGGGGGGGGGCGGAGTGGTGGAGAACGAACATTGGTGTAATTTTACAGTAAAGTATTTTAACACTATTTACTATTTGAACACTCCTTAAGGAGAGAGAATGTGTCTTAAATATTTATCAGAAACATCCTTACACATCGGAATTTTTATCTCTTATTTCAATCAACTGTTACCCTTATCTGCATTTTTTCTATTCCATCTTTGATGCTATTTCTAGAGAGGCAATGACTTAACAATATACAGTGGTCTAGGTGCAGACATACTCTGGTTTTACTTCAAATCTACAACTCGGGTGATTAACAGATTTGTGTCCTTGAGACATCTGTATACTCCCAAAATGTATATAGGTACTGTATGAAAAATTCATCAGACAGTAACTGAAAAGATGTAATACCCATTTCAGATGTTTCAGGTCTCTAGTAATACAAAATTATTACTGTCAGTCTTTCGCAACTGTGTAAGATCCATATTCACTAGAGAAACTCACTCTCTGCAAAGATGTAAGCCCAGAATACTCAAGTTTTTTAATATAAGATACAAAGAACTCTCCTTAAGAAAGTTTACAAATGAGCACACAAAATATTTTCTGCCTTAATTTCTGATTATTTTCAAGTAGAATATGGACAGATTTCCAAGAAATCTAAGGTAGATGCCCAGATAATCGAGTCAAAAATCACGGTAATAACCTCAGTAATTGAGATAATTTAGTTATTATTAACATATGGAATCACAGCCTGGGGTTAAATTCCTGGTTCTGTCACTACCTTAAGTTGAGTGGCCTTGGAATGGTCATTTGATCTCTCCAAGTGTGTTTTCTTACATCTTAACTGTCCATCTACTTGAGACAAATTTTAAAAAATAAACGCAGAGTTCCCGTCGTGGCGCAGCAGAAACAAATCTGACTAGGAACCATGAGGTTGTGAGTTCGATCCTTGGCCTTGCTCAGTGGGTTAAGGATCTGGTATTGTTGTGAGCTTTGGTGTAGGCCACAGACATGCCTCGGACTCTGCATTGCTATGGCTGTGGTGCAGGCCGGCAGCTGCAACTCCAATTCAATCCCTAGCCTGGGAACCTCCATATGCTGTGGGTGCAGCCCTAAAAAGCAAAAAAATTAATTAATGCAAGGTTTCACAACCTTGGCACTAATGACATTGGAGGCCTGATATTTCTTGTTGCAATCCTGGTGCGCTGGAGGATGTCATCAACTTATCTGGTCTCTATCCACCAGATACCACTAGTGTACACCTACACGCCAGTAGTAACAACCCAAAGTGTCTCCAGACACTGCCCAAAGTCCTTTTTTGGGTAGTGGGAGGACACAATCACCCCCAACCCCGGGTTTAGAATGACTTAATGGTTTATATGAAAGCCTTCATTTATATGTCAAATGTGTAGAGATTATTTCTTATGTGCCAGACATTGTGCCCAAGTCAAATAAAATGTGATCCATGCCCTCACACAGTTTATAGCCTCATACAAAAGACAGATAAGCCAATGTTTGCCGTGATGGCAGCTTGGGGAGAGAGCAGAGAGTGTAACATTAAAAAGCAGAAGCCTCAGAATTGGTGCCTAAATAGATGTGCCGGATGAATGAAGGGAGGAGACAAAAACAGAATATTTAAAACATTTAACTATTATTTAGTAAAGAAGTCAACGAGTTTTCCCACAAAAACAGGAACATTTCCCAGAAGCAAACTCATACCATGTAAAGGGTTGCAAAAATATTTACTTCACTGTGACTGCTGTGATTTTAATTTTAACCAGTGGGGGAACCATATAGAGCATCTACTCACTTTCTTCCATCCAATTTGCACTGCTATCACCAGAATAATCAAGATCTATGGGGTCAGCTAATTCCCATGCTGTAACTGGACTATCAAGTCTACAAAAATGGCAGTAACGCGGTAAGGCAGAACGTGCGTAGTTTACAGCTTCTTTATTTCATTACCTGAAGAACACATCATTATAACATTTTCTAAGAGCTTTATTCTATATCAACTTTAAGTGCAAGGCAAATGCTTCTGTTCCAAGGCCAAAAGAAAACAAAACCTGAACCAGGAAAACAAACCACTATTGCCGCATGACAGTGGAAATGCATAGATTTTCAGAACATTATCTGCATGTGAGGTCTGCCCAGAGTTGACTCTATTAGCACCCCCTTGCTGGGATACAGCAGGGTGAACAACTACCCATTATCTAAGGCACTTTCTACTTTGTGTGATACCAGGAGAACCTAGCTTCACAACACAGACCATGGCATTCATTAGAGAAAAGCAAGTTAGAGGCTGCTAATGGGACCCTTTGGCTTCTAGTCCTGCAGAGGCAGGTATTTGGAGGAGGCCCAAGTACCTCACCATGTCAATTTAAGATGAAATTCTCATTGCAATTTCATGTTACCCAACACCCCAAAATATATGAAAGCTTTCCTGGTTTTCAGTGTTTATAAGCCCCCTGACAATGGAATTCTGTGTGCAAATATCAAAATTCAAGTAACAAAGACAATTTTTTAGAGGATCCAAAATAGAAATCATTATTGGAATATAAAAACATTTTCGTTATTAAGAATCCACATTTCTAAGAAAAGCAGACTTATTAAATGACATTTGCTCAATAGGCAAATTTCCCCCATTTAATTTTCATCAATAGATCACTTTGAAACATATTTCCCCTAACAAAGGCTGCACATTAACAAATGATACAACATCTTCCAATTTTAATTAATGTCAAGAGCTTTATTTTGCTTCCAAGCAACTTACAGAAACATGTTATTAATATAATTTAATTTAAGGGGGTAGGCATTTGTCTTCTATTTTGAAAAAGGTGGTTTTGAAATTCTGGCCCTGTCAACATCATTTAAACATTCCTGTTCCATGCCTCAATATAATAAATTAAATCAGCATTTTAATTGTGCCCTTGCTTTGTGGTTCCTGGCAGCACAAAAAGATTCTCTGTGAGTGCATGACTTCCCCCCCAAAAAACCCCACTGAGTGATTAATTACTAGTCTGGAAGATATAAATATGTCTCTCAATGAAGACAGTATGGACTGCTGGAAGCTCTGGTCTTATGTATCTCTGTAGGATGCCTTAACTTCGCAGACATCCTAATTCAAACACGACTCTGGCTCCAGCATTCACAGACAGCTCTGCCATGGCACACTGTTTCTCTGTTGAACAGTGCATTTATTTTCATTAGCGCCATTTGGTACATGTACAAACATCACGGACAAATCAGGTTTTCTTACATAGAAGTATAAAGACATCTTAAGGTGTTCAGCTCCTTAAGAACTGAAAACCATAGAAAATGACCTTGAGTTTTAATAAAGAACCATCTTTATATATAGTATTTCATTGACATCCTGACGTTACTCATGTTTCATTCCGAGTTAAAGGTTTGGCCAAGAAACCGTAACTTTATAAACCAATATATGATCCGGTAGGTCTCTCTAGCTACCCCTGAACCTCATATATATTGTCTGGACTGTAAAGCTACCATGATCCCTTTATGGGAGAGAATCATCTGGATTATAAACCAGGCCACCTCCATTTACCTCCAGATAGTAAAACCGACAATTGACAGAATTTCCAGAACCATTTCTGGAAAACCGAAATAAGCTAAGAGGAATTGTACCAGTCACTGAAATCAGCAACTGCAAATTTACCCTGAAAATACAGATGAAGAAATCAAGACTAGAAGCTGGCTCTTTTAAATTGGAGAACTGTCGTATGTAGCTTTTCTAATGCTTTGCATTCTTTTTTTTTTTGCCTTTTTGTCATTTTATGGCCGCGGGTTTTATGGCCGCACCCACGGCATGTGGAGGTTCCCAGGCTAGGGGTCTAATCGGAGCTGTGGCCACTGGCCTGCACCGCAGCCACAGCAACGCAGGATCCGAGCCGCGTCTGCAACCTACACCACAGCTCACGGCAACGCCGGATCGTTAACCCACTGAGCAAGGGCAGGGATCG